>PVJL010005529.1:0-77801 GCA_004026885.1 Lyroderma lyra
TTCTAAGTCAGAAATTGAACTAGTTAAAACAATTATTGCTATTATCCCCAGGAATGACATGGAGTTGTTAGGTGAGGTTGTGCTTTCCCCCCCTCTGAATGAAAGAAGAATCTTTTTTCTTTCCATTTTTAAGCCTCAAAAAGAAGAAAATTTGTAGCACATTTCTGAAGAGGGCTGGGAAGTAAAAAAAGAATGATAATCCATTATTCAGTAATCAGCTCCTCTTCCAAAAGCAGCCGATGCTGCAGGAGACACAGGGCTTTGAGGACAAGCAAGTCCGGACCCTGCCCAGCTCACACCTCGGGGGCGAATGCTTTCCACAGACACCTACATGAGGAGAAAGGTGGGGCTCACCCTTTGCAGCCTCGGCACCTTCGTGCAGCACCTTAACATGCAGAATCACTGCTGTACGGACCAGCTCTGCAAAGTGGCTCTGGTATGCAGGTAGCTCTGGCTGTCCAGGTCTGAGGCCCCTCAAAGGCCGAAACAGTGAGTGCCTCACCCACAAGAGGGAGTATTGCGGTGCAGATGACCCTGGAGGGGCCAGTGGACAAGAACACTGAAGTCAAACAGATCCTGTTCGAATACAGCCTCTCCTCACTTAACACCCTACCTGTTTAATGACCATTCGGACTTTGGACCCGTTCTCCAGCGCGGGGACTCCCCTTTCTCAGTCTGTGTGAGTCTCAGGAATCCCCTTCTCAGTCTTTGTCTTGTTTCTGCAGTCAGTTAGTATTAATATTCATTACATGAAGCATTCGCAATCACTCAAAACTGCCTATTTCATTTATAAGTGTCGCATCATGTGGTAGCTATTGAAAAATACATACCCCATGGCACCATGACACACCACAATACATCTGCCTTTAAGCTCCTTGTTTATTGACCAATTTGCTTAATGACCTAGTCATTCCATCAATAAGTGAGGAGTACCCGAAGCTATTCTACCAGCTACCTTGGGCAAACCCATCCCCTGAACTTTAATTTTGCTGTTTTTAAGATACAGCTAATGACATCTACTTCTTGGGATTGTTGTGAGGAATAAATAAAGCAATCCATATAAAACATTCACTGTCTTGCTGGCATGGAGTAAATGATCTTACGGCAGTTATTATTTTTACTTTCAATCCATAATCATATTTAAGCAACTACTTTGTACCGGGCTAGGCACTATGCTCGGTGCTAGAGATACTGTGACAAATAACACCAAGTTCTGGCCTTCAAGTATTTACAATCAATCTGGCTCCTACCGTGTCTCAGGTAGTATTCTGTCCAAAGAAGGAACTCAGTATCTCGGGGGTGACCAGCATCAGGGAATGGGCTGCGAACAGATCCAGACCACACCTACAGTCCCCCAAAAAGTATGACAGAAAAACCGAGATGCTTTTTTTTTTTTCACAATCCAAAGCATGTCCTAGAAAATCATGCTATCAGAACAGAGCCAGTGTGAAGGTGAATTCTCAAACTTATTTTAGAATATGAATCACCTGGTGGGCTTCATTAAACTAAGATAGAGGAAGCTCTAGGTGTCTATTTCATAAGCACCCCACACTGGCCCTATTCCAGGTATCCATTGCCGTGTAACAAACTACCCCAAAACTTAGAGGGTCAAAAGAATAACCATTTTATTATACTGCAGATTTTGTGGAGTGGGAATGTGGGCAGGGCTTGACTGGACCATTCTCTTCGCTGTGGTGCTAACTGAGGTCCCTTGGTGGTGTTCAGCTTGCAGATGAGCATGTCTGGAGAGCCCAAGATAGCTTCCCCTTGTAGATCTGTCACCTTTCTGGGGATACAACTCAAGGCTCCCATAGAGTATCTCAAGAGACAGGAAGAGGGAACTGGCAATTTCTCAAGACCTGAGTCCCAACACTGGCTTTGTGCATGTCCCTAGTATTCTATTGGACAAAGCAGCCACAGAGCCCACCCAGAGCCAAGGGGCTGGGACACAGACCCACCCCTCAATGAGAAGAACATGGGAAAAATGGTGGCCATGTTTAACCTGCCACATAGCCTAAGCAGAGTTAGGAAATTCTGTTTTCCCAGAACGTTACATGGCTGAGACCTCCAACAGAGACAGCTTGTGGGTGTTCTGGAGCAGAGGTCAGAAAAATTTTTTTCTATAAAAGGCCAAATTGTAAATATATTAGACTTTGTGTACTACATGTAGTTTCTATCACATCTTTTTCTTTGTTTTATTTCCAGTTCTTTAAAAAGATGTACAAACCATTTTCAACTTGTGGGTTATACATAAACAGGTTGCAGGTCAGATATGGTCCATGGGCTATAGTTTGCAAACCCCTATTCTAGAATAACCTTTCATGAGACAGTCTGGCTAAACTGAAGGTATAGTGACAGTGTCTATCCATTATGTCCCCAGAGTAGCAATAATTTAAAGAGTCTGAGAGCTGGAGAGAAACTTGGGAGTCACCTACTCCAAACTATCTGTTCTAAATATGTGACACCAGAGGTGCAGAGGGGGGGTTAAGGGACATGGCAGAAGGCGCGTGGCTCCTGGTGGTGGGCCCGCAGGGCCCCCGGGGCCTTTCCTCACCCAGTGCTCTTCCTAGTGCACCACACGGTGTCTCCCATGCTGCTTTTCTAGGCAGTAGAAACAGCAGCTATCTAGGAGTGAAGGTTAGACGCAGCAGGGAAAGATGCTTGGACCCTAGGACCTTGAGTTTTTGCCTGTGGCTGTGACCCGGGTCATGAGTGGAGGCCAGCTGGTGGCAGCCCTGCTTGCCCTCTTTCCAGCTACTGGCTGGAAAACCAGAGTGCGATCTGTCATTCCCCGAGGACAGCCCGTTGGTTTGAAGGATGGAGGTAGGACATACAAGGAAAGGGGGTGTGGAGAGGTCACACACGGATCCGCCAGGGGTCAGCTGGGGTATCCATGCCTCCCCCACTGATCTCCTGAGTGGGAGGTGCTACGTAGGGGAGAGTCTCACTCTGCTGAGTCCCCCAGGAAGCTCTGATTGGCTCGTAGTTGCCTGCTTGCATGCACCATGTTTTCTCATGCCTCCACACATTGTGTATATTGTCTCTTCTGTCTGGAATGCTGGCAGCCCTGTCTGCCTTTTTGGGAAATGTAACTGTTAATTTCCTCTGAGAAACCTTTCCTAACCCAACTGGGAGATTAAGACATTTCTCCTAGACTCTCACTTCTTTTTTATTTTGTGTAAATAATATAAGAAATCTGTCCCTAGTCACCCAGGGAGCTTGACAGCAAGTAGTAACTATTTCTGTTATACATCTTTTTTATAGGTATTATATAATGAAGTCATCTTAATTAGTAATTGTTTAATTAAGTAATTGTTTATCTTCATGTCATTTTCCTTATTAGATTGTAAGCTATGTGGTGGCAGAGATCATGGTTTTCTTTTCTTTTCTCTTTTGGCTCCCCAGCCCCTCCTATAGAGCTTGGTGCAAAGTAGGTGTCCCGATAAACATGTGCCGATGGAGGAGTCCACGAATTTGGGAAGGTGGGTGTTCCTGCAATAAGCTAATGCTCCGGGGTCCTGGACGGCTCTGCCTGCCTGGCAGCTCGTGCCAGCATTTTCCTCATTCCTGGCTCTGAAAAGTGGAATCCACTGAAGTAGTGATCATGTCATGTTCTCATTTGGGTCGTAAATGTTAGACTCATTTCTTTAAAGGGTGGCTTAAGCATACTTTGGTTCAGCTGGCCTTGTGAAGCCTGTCTTTCACATTGCGATTTGGTATATCCATCTGCTCACTCCACTGTCCTAGACCCTGGGCCTTCCGAACCCATCACATGTGGCTCCTTTTAAAGAACACTCAGGGTCAACAATTGGCTTTTGATAGCGTGGCCTGTGAAACACTTGAGGACCTTTGCTTAACGTACACCTCACACCTTAGAGCAGTGGTTCTCAACCTTCCTAATGCCGTGACCCTTTAATACAGTTCCTCATGGTGTGCTGACCCCCATAAAATTATGTTCGTTGCTACTTCATAACTGTCATTTTGCTAGTTATGAATCATAATGTAAATATCTGATATGTGTTTTCTGATGGTCTTAGGCGACCCCTGTGAACGGGTCGTTTGACCCCCAAAGGGGTCGCGACCCACAGGTTGAGAACCGCTGCCCTAGAGGCATGTGAATTATCGACTCCTACAGGGTCCGCTCAGACATGCCTGGGCAATCCTGTATGGTATTTTGATCGTGTCTTTGGATTCAGAGTAACTGCCACTGGTGGATCCCTTTCCATATATCAATTTTATTTTTTATATTGATTCTTGGCTTTGCCTACATAATATGAGTTTTTATTACATCCATCCTGACCTCTTTGGAATTGCAGTGCAGAGCAGCATGGCTTTTTTGTTTTGCCAGCATTTCTAGTTGACTTGACCAGTTGTTTCATACCGACATGGATTCTAGGTCCCTGGAGGGATGAGCTCTGCGTGCAAAGGGAGGATGCTTTGCTCGTCTGCTTGCAGGGAGCAGGGGTGCTTGGTGATTGGTACAGCCCTTCATGGCTGCCCACCCCTACAGCTCTGCTGCTGTTGTTTTGCTGTGGTTAAAAATAACTAGTTGGAGGGAGAGTGTGGGCTTGCAGTGGTATCCGACTGTACAAAGAGATTTAAAATGCTGTGGACATGTGCAGATTTTCCCCAGCTCTCAGAAAGTTCCCTTGCTGATTGGTTTTTTTGCAGGCATGGATCATTCGGCAGGGAGCATTTACATTTTTGTTTACAATGTGTACTTGTCTGTAGTGCTGTAGTTTTTCTTGTTTTAGGTCTAATTTCTCCCACCCCAGAAGCTGGAGGTGGTGGTGGGGATGCTGAGAGTATAACGTTGATTTAGCTGGTACCATCGCACTTTGGCAAATGTTGTGGCTATAGAAACCCAAGGGTGCCCACCGAGGACAAATAAAGTAACACATCCAAAGGACTCCTGCGGGGAGAAGTCTGTTTGATGTTCTGCTGCAGCTCGCTGGATCTCATGGACATACTTCCTGAGGAAACCTCAGTGTCCCTCTCTGTAAATTGGGGGTAACATGGCACTTTGCTTGGGCCCTCACAATTTAGATATGTAGTACGTGCTTATAGCCTGTAGAAGTCAGGACTGGCCCGAGGCAAATTGTACCCCATGCACCATTCGCATGAACGCCATTGACGGTCCACTTCCAACTCCAGCTCTGTGCTCGCAGGTAAGGGACTCGGTGGCAGAGATGCAGCCGGGCTCTGAATGTCTCTGCCCTCCAGCTCGCCAGTGCCGAGGGAACATCAGCGTGGGTTCTGGAGATGCCCAGCAGGGAAATGCTGTTGCCGGGTGGATTGTACCTCTGCTTTGTGAGACCCTGTTCAGGAGCTCGAAGGAGAGACCAGGTCCCTTCTCCCCCTCACACACTCCCCAAAGGGCTGGCCTGCTCATGTTGCAGGAATAGGTCAGGAAACATCGCCGAAGAGAAGGCACCGGTTATGGGAAGACTTTTGCCCCCTCCTTGCTCCCCAAAAGGAGCGAAGCACTCTTGTTCTCTGTAGGCAAGAAGCAGCTTCTTGAGTGAGGGTGTCCAGAAAGGCATTTATTTCTTCACTGGCACTTTCTAGAAGAAATAACAGTAATTCCCACTCTAGACAGCAACAATAACACCAACAAAACAAGAGCTGCATTGATGCAGAGAGAGTGCATTTGGCACATCACCAAGGCCGTGATGACAACGGGAGGTGGGGCAGGACAGCAGGTGGAGAGACCCAGAGAGGGGAAGGCAGGTGGAAAGGAACTTGGCGTCGGTGACTGTCCACAGTAAAGCACTCTGCATCCGGCTCTGCGAGCTCTGGCCCCTGAGCCATATCCAGCCTGATACCTTTTTGTACCATCCACTAACGACGAATGGGTTCTGCCTATTTAAGTGGTTGGAAAAAAAAAAAGAACAGTATTAGGTGCCGTATGAAAGTTATGTGAATTTCAACATCAGCATCCGTAAATAAAGTTTTATGGGGGCAGAGACACACCCCCTGGTTATCGCCCACCACAGCTTTCACGGTTCAGCCACCGGGCTGAGCAGGTGTGACAGAGACCATCTGGCCCCCAAAGCCACAGAATTTACCGCCTGCCTCTTGACTGGCAATTTTACTACCTGCTGACCCCTGCTGTGGATCGTGGCTTAAATGCTGGCCCTTCAGTTCACGTAAACTCACCCTCAAAGAAGCGCCGAGCACTTACTTGCGATTGTGTATCTTTTCTGGTACGTTGGGGGGCACCCTCACAGAGGCGGGCAGAGAAGGGCAGCTCCGTTCTCTCCCAGCTGCTCGGGGCCCCGCAGCGCCTCGCACAGCCTGCCGGGGGACTCGTGCACGTGAGATTTTCACTTGAGCAGTCCCATGGGACTACATCCAACGATCTGAAATAGCCCACAAAAAGAGTTATATATGGAAGTATGTATAAAATGCGTTGCAGTCATTTCCATCTCTCATACAGAAACTATGAGCCCAGCACAGCCATATTTGAATCATCGACTGTGTATCAATCATAGTGGGATGCGAGATGTTATTAAACCTCATCGTAATAGGGCACGTTTCGCATCACGGGGTGCAGATAATCTCTGGCCGATCCATCACACTGGTGGCGTGTCGTTTGTATGGCTACAGTGAATACTGCTGTGTTTGACACGGTTGCTATCCTTCACGAAGCACATATTAGGTATTTATAGATGCATATTTCTCCCATTGGCATTTCTGTCCCGTTAGCACTTGCACAATGGCTCGTGGATAAGAAAGTTGCATTACCCAGCATGGACTGCATTTTGTTCCCACTACTTTCTACCCATTAGGTATTTCTTTCATTAGGTTCTTAGGTAAGTGAGCCATTTTTTAAATAGTTTTTTTTTGGGGGGGGTCAGTTAGCTTTACTCTAAGTAACTGGCTGAACCCTCATGCATTCCCCAAGGGGCTTGTTACCTAACCCAAAGTCAGGTTTTTAAGACAAGGGAGTCGAGTCCAGTTGGAAGGACAGGGGTACAGTGAGGGAGAGAGATGGAGCAACAGAACAGTTCAAAGACCGCCCCTTGTCCAAGCTTCCTGAGGGCCAGGAAGGGTGGGGACGGATTCGGGGGTGCACAGAGGTGGAGGGTGGGGTCCGGGAAAGGCTGGGAGGCACAGTTTCTCTGAAAGCCTGAGAAAAAGGAAGGTGGGAGCAGGTTCAAGGTCAGAGAGAGGAAATATTTGGAAAGTATGTGGACGCAAAGAAGAAAGAGGCTGTGGGCGTAGCTGTGACAGAGGGACTACGAGTGCGTGCACACGTACGGCTGTGCCTTCTTCTGCGAGTTGTACTTCCAGGAGAGCTGTCGTATCAGGGAGTGTGTGTAAGCAGGTGGGGGTGTCAGAAAGAGCTTGTGAAAAACATTGAAGTGGTGGCAGGAGATGGCATGGCCGTGGGTCTGCGCGGGTGTTGGGAAGAAGAGGAACTAGAAGGACAGGTGCTGTGGGGAAGGGATTCACTGCTTCCCTCCTGTTCTGTAACCTGCCCAGGGACGCGGTTTCCCCATCAGAACGGACCGTGCGGGTGAGCGTGTGGCTCTGCGCCCGTCAGGGGTGACGATATTGAGGCAGGCAGCCCTGGGGCTCTCTGCTTCCCCTGAAGCTCACTGTGTCTGAAGAAGGGAATTGTCTGGACGGGTCTGTTAGGTGACTGTTTGTAGCTTTAGCGGCAGAACGTAAGGAGCTCACATTGGATGGAAACAATGTCCAACCACCTTGGGCTGGGCTGGGACAGGAATTTATGTGACAACATTTGCATAGCAGCATTCCTGTTTCCTTGGTTTCCTGAATTCAGACTGGTCTGGGGCATCCATCCAAACCTCTGTCTGTGTTGAACCAACTGTCCAAAAAACCACGAGGCCTGTTTGCACATTCTGATTTGGTCTGTTTCAGCAGGATTCTGAGCGAGCATGTGTTCACCTGAATGTGTGCATGCTGGGGTGTGTGTGTGTGTGTGCGTGTGTGTGTACACAAATGTGTAGTAGCACCATGGAGAGAGGAGCCCTGCTTCTGGAGACTCACCAGCAGCAATTGCTTTAGGAAAGAGCTCAAGCACAATGATCCCCACGGGTTTTGTGCTTCTCCCTGTGAGAGTGACACCGAGCTCCAGGAGTCCCAGCTCCTGGGACAGTCCCCTGGCTCTTTTGGCAGAATGCAACTGAGGAAGCCAAACAAAGTAGGGAGACTTGTCCGAGCTTGTGTTATGTGGAAACAGAATGTCACCTCGTAAATGGTTTTGGGTCTGTACATCGATTGGGACGTGGGGGAGGCACAGCTGCTCAGCTCAGGGGAAAGTGCTGGAATTCTTGGTGCCTTGGCGTGGGCCTCTGTGCACCATAGCTGCTGAGAGGCCTGGGAGGGGGAGCTGACCTGGAGTCGGAGGGAAACCTGCCCCCAGTAGGGAAGGTGGGGCTGAGGAGGAGAGAAATTGTCGTCGTGGCCAAAAGCATTTCTGGGTCCTGCTTGCTCCATTAACTCTGCAGAGGGCGGGCCTCGGTCCCAGCCAGTGCAGGTGTGAACGCTCAAATCATCACTCGGAAAATTGGACCCTGGAGGCAGGAGCTGCCAGCTGCTTGGTGATGGGCTCTCAGGCCGGCCAAGTCCGGGCTGTGCCCAGCGTCCCTGCCCTGCTCCCCTTTCCCAGCAGTGAGCCGGGCCCCCCACCGCCCTCCCCCTCCCTCCCGCCCTTTGCAGCTGCCCGTGTAATTTGCTTGTAGCAGGCCTCGTAAAGTTTGATCGTGCTTGCTAGGACTGCAGACTGGCGCATGGAATGAGCTCATGGTTCTGGCGGTGGGACACGTGGGTTAATGTGAGTCCCCGGGGAGCTGCCTGCCTGCGTGTTTTCGGGAATGGGAGGCGATTTAACAACCTCCAGACTTTCAGTGTGTCCGAAAAGTACGAGCTGACACGCTGTGGGTGGGCTATGCGACTCTGCTCTCTGAATTCTTATGATTCATCAGCACCTTCTACAACTCCAGCCTCCCCTCTCCCCTCATCTCCTAGGGCCTTCAGATCATCATACAACAAAACCTTTCTTGTGATCTCATCCCCATCTGGTATTTCGCTGTCTCTTCGGTCACTCTCCACCCTCCCAACCTCTCCGCGTCTCTTCCCATCATTGTTGTCATGCGTCTTCCCTTCTTTCCCAAGATGCCTTAGCTCCTCAACCTTCTGCTTTTCTCTCTCGTTCCCCCTCACACCCACCGCCACCCTGCCATCCTCTGTGCATTTCTGACCCTCTGCCATATGGCTCACTGGCTTGGCATCTCAGTGGTACATATGGACAGATGGACAGAGACCAGAACAGTGAAGTAGGCACTTTCTCAAGGTGAACTACAAAGCTTTGCCCTTGATTCTTCCAGTCCCCCCAAGATATTTATCAACTTAACAAACATGTGCAGTGCACCATTATGTCCCATCACCATGCTAAACACTGGAGCCCTCCACTGTATACCTTGGAATATGACTTACCACCACCTTTATTACTATATTACCACCAAATGATATTATTAATAACTACATTCATTATTAATTAGTGTTGTTATTAATAAGTGCTTCAAAACTTAGTAATTAATTAATATTGTTTATACCTCAACTTACAAGCTTATTAAATAACTCCCTATATATTATTCATTCAAATACATACATCTTTACTTGGTACCTTCTCTGTCTGTGTGTCAGTTGTTATGCTAATCACTGGGGACATAAAGTGCCCTTCATGAGACTGACAGAAATCTCTGGGATAGCCAGGCCCCTGGGTGATTGTTGTCTAACCCAGGGTTACGGACCTAATGTATGGGCAGCTCGGATGTTTTTCATTGAGCATCAGCATGGTTTCTTAACCTCAGCTTTATAGTGGAATCACCTGGGCAACTAAAACAGACTGATGTCTGGGTCCCACTCTCAGAGATTCTAATTTTATTTCTATGGGCTACGTCTGGGGCTCACGGTTTTTAGATGTGGTTCTAATACGCAACAAAGCAGCAGTGTCTGGAGCACTTTGTCAACAGTGCTGTCCACCATTGTGTTCTGCTGTTTTTGAGCTCGTTTGCACAAGTACGCCTTGTGTCCTCTGTGAGGCCGGATACACGACTGTGTCTCCTGCAGTGTCTGTGTTGCTCAGAAGGCTTAGCTCAACGCTGAATGCACCATAAAGGGACATCAACTACTTGGTGGATTTCTACAAGTGTTACTATAACAAGTTGGAGGGTGGGGTTTGGTGGCAGCAAAGACTAGCAGAGCAGTTCCTAGCCTATCATCTGGTGAGTGGGCCTGAGCCACTTTCCCTGATAACCCTTCCTCTGAACATCAAATTAGCTCCCTTACTTGCCCCCTTTCGCTCTCAATTTTCCCCACTGGTATCTCTTACAGGGTTCTTTTACCCAGGAAATTGCTCTCTCCATTTAAAATGTTCTCGTTTCCAAACTGCAAACAGATGCCAAGTTGGCTTTCCAGAACCCTCTCCCCATTTCAGAGCTGGAGCCTAGCAGCTAGCACAGAAGGGCCCAGTCCTCTGCCCCTTCCCCGCCGTCCGGAGGGCCTTCGTGCGGAGGCAGCAGAGCTGTGAGCAGATCTCACAGCCTTCAAAGGAAGCCTGCTGAGCCAGTTGCTCCCACACTGCCTGAGTCCTCGCTGACTCTCCTGTGTCCATCCTTTGAGGGCTGTATTGACTCCTCCCAGCATGCACCTCAAAGCCCTTCCAGCCTCTGCCCATTACCCAGTCCCAAAGCGGCTTGGTATTTGTTACAGCAGCATTCGACAATCGGTACCAATTTCTCCCTTAGTTCAGGCTGCTGTAACAAAATACCGTGGACTGGGTCACTCAGATAAATTTATTCCTCGTAGCGCTGGAGGCTGGAAGTGTGAGATCAAGGTGTAGGCTGGTCCTGTTCGGTGAGGGATCTCTTGTAGATGGCTGCCTTCTGGCTGTATCTCCACATGGCAGGGAGCAATCCCCTGTCTCCTCTTTAGGAGGGCATTCATTCCATGATAAGTTCCCCACTCTCGTGACCTAATCTAATGCCAGTGTGTCTCCCAAAGCCCCCTACCTCGAAACATCCAACACACTGGGGCCCAAGGCTTCAACATACGAGTATGAATTTGCGGGGAGGGACACATTCAGGCCACCGTAGCTTGTATTTTGGTGGGAGATGGGATTAGGGTATTTAGCTCAGAGAAACTCAGAAGATCATCTATCACAGTGCTCTTCATCCCAAATATGTTTCTCTTGGTTCTGGGAAAATGTAAAGGATTATAAATCCATCTCCCGAAGTACAGAGTTGTGAGATAACAGGGTAGAGAAGGGTGGGATCTTTTAAGAAGCAACTTGAAAGGATATATTCATTTATTTATTGAACAACGGCTAGTTCTAGGAACAGAGATGAATAAAGCATGAACTCTCCCTTCTGGAGCTCCCAGTGTTATGGTGGAGAAAGAGATGTACCATGTAAACCAGTTCCTCTCTGCGTGCAGTGTTAGAGTGGAGCACAGCGCACAGGGTCCTACCCGGGCGAAGTGGGTGGTTAGGGAGGGTCTGGGGAGAAAGGGAGAGGAAGGGTTAGATTTGAAAGACAATCTTGTTGGTTAGGCGAGTGGGTACAGGGGACAGCGTTGTGCCCTACTGTGAGCACACAGAACCGCATTGGATCAGTGACAGGTATGTGAGTTGTGGAGGAGGAGTGGGACAGCAAGAGAACAGAAGATGGGCCAGTGGCACATCGGGAAAGGCTTCATGTGTCACTCTGGGGCATTTGGACTTCAGTCTGATTACCAGTCACACACCTAGACTCAAGGAAGTGACCGGCCAGCCTGTGCCACCAGATCTTTTCTGCCACTAAGTATTCGGGGTATGAGGTGGCTTTGAAAGCAGCTGCCACGGTGCTCAATTGATTGTCAGATGGCACTGCCACCACCTCCTACAAAGACTCAGGTTGAAGTTTCACGGATATTTCTTCCATCGTGTTGAGCTTGTCTGCAGTAAAAAAAAACAAAACAAAAAAGGTGATTTCCATTTGGGTGTTACATGTTATATTCCCTTTGAGATCTGCAGTTATGCTGGCAACAGGCTACAAAGCCCCCCACATATTTAAACAACAAGGACTCCCCAAGAAAAGAAAAAAGAAATAAAAAGCCGATGTCCCCAAAGGCACCTGCCGTATGTACCTTCTCTCTCTTGATGTCGGAGATTTGTAGAGATGTAATGCTCCCTAACTTGATTTCTTAAAGTCCCACTGAAAACATGGCCGAGTTCTTCCATCAGGCACTGTGGCTTCGACAAGCCGTTTCCTCCCCTAAGTCCCTTCTGAGCAGAGTGGGTACAAAACACATTCCAGAGCCCAGGGCGGAGAAGACCCCACCGAGTGTACCTTTGTTCGCTTTTTAGTCATCGTTACAGGAGCCTCTGGAATCCCCTGTGGTATCAGGAAGGCTGGATTTTCAGAAGTCCTCAGGGAATTCTGTGTCCCTGACCACACACCCAGGGGCAGGCACCGCTGTCTCATTTCTGCATAATTTTATTTTTTTTAAATGAGAACTCAATATTCGGAGAAAGTAAAAAACTTATTTCCATTCTGGGTAGTCTTCTACTAACCTGATTTTTAGCCAAATACAATGGAGACATCAGTCTCTGCCCTAAGACAGTTATTTTCAAAAGTAGCAGGAAGTGGTAAGTGAAAAAGAAAAGGATTTGTAGGTGAGAAGCACCAGGCTCCTGGGAGGTAGCAGCGACTCTGCAGACACTACCCTCATCACACCCAGGGAGGCAGGTGAAAGCATCCCCGTTGCTCAAATGAGGATATAGTAACTCCGATGATTTGAATCATTTGTCCAGGATCACAGAGGTGGGAGGTAGCTGAACTGGATTCTACAGGTCAACACACAGGGCGAGCTCCTCATTAGTATCAATGGATTTGAAATTCCCTGTGCAAAATTAGCTGGGAGAAGAGAAGCCTTTCTCTGATTAATTTGGGAGAGTGATTAATGAGGGGTGTTAAATGTGATAAAGAGAATATGCTGTCAGATTTTTAAAGTGTTTTGTACCTTGCAAAACCTTCTGAAACTCTTATCTCATGGGACAGAAGGACCCAGTGAAGTGTGGGTTTCTCGGGCAGGTGAGCTGTAGCCTGACCCGATTACGGAACGAACTAGCGGCAGGCAGGGCAGCGACCCAGGCTCACAGCACCTAACGCCTTAACGCTGCAATCGTGTGTCTCAAGCCTGACGTGCATCAGAATCAGTGCAGGTTTCCACATACCACCCCAAATCTGCTGCATCAGACTCCCCGGTGGTTTGTCCTGACTCCAGAGTTTGTGAACACTTGAACACTTGTACTTTTTATGTATGTATGTATGTATGTCACTCAGACTTTGTGAGTTGGAAGACACATGGTTTCTCCCTGTGTCTTCTCATCCAAAAACCATTCTAGAAGGAAGGCTAGAAATACCCCTCATTCTCTCTCATTTTTCACAAGCCTCACTGTTAGGTGGCTCTTCTTTGTGTCTAACTATAGCTTTTCTTTATTCAGTTCTTTTTGTTTGTTTTTTTCCCCCCTTAGGAATAGAGAACATATAATCACATCGCTGGTGTCATAATAATCCCTATAATTGAAAGCAAGTCTGAATTTCTTCAGAATCCTCGACCTCAGGCTGAATCCTCGGAATCTGTCAGAGTGATGAGGTATTTTTAGGCTCAGGTAGTTCTGAGTTATGGCCCCCAAGGAGGGCGTCACAGAGAAGCTCTGAAGATACGCTGCTTTTTCCCATGTGACATATTTGAAATAAACATTATTTAAGATTCCCACTGATTTCACTTGAGAATGGAAACACATTTCCCATTTCCTCTTGTTGCCCTACATTTTATTTTTAGGATACCTAACTTAAAGTTATAAAGCATATAAAAAGAAACAATAATTTTCAAGTCCTTACTCGTAATGATGTACTGCTTATACGAACCAGCGAAAGTGATTGGCCTTTTCCCACCTATTGCTCTGTCAAGACTTGTAGCTGCTCATTATGTTAAGGAAAAGGGGAGTCGGACAAACTCACATTTCCCCCCCACCTTCCTGTAGCTTTTTCTTCTCCCTGTAAGAAAGACTGTGTCAACAACAGGTGGGAAAAACACCCTCTCTTCCTCTGATTCTTGTTCCTTTCTACCAAATACCAGAATGTTTCTTTTTCCAAATCCCTGGGACGTAATTCCACTTTGGACTTAAAAAGACGGTTCATGTATATGTTTTCTCATGATATAAAATATCCTAGAAATGACCGAGGGAAAAAAAGTCATTTGGGAGATATGATGAGGTTTACAGAGAGGGGCAGTCAGATCACCTGGATGAGATCCTCGTCTCCCAGCACTTGACTGATGTCTGGCCTCACTTTTTCTGTGACACTTCTGTACCATTGGGGACTCGGGGCAATCTTGACTCTGGTGTTTTCCCAAAAGTTTGTTAAACATATGCAGTCGAGCTAGATTCAATATCCAGTCAAATTCTAAGTTTTGAATCCAATAAACTTAGGATTAGCTAGCTGCTTTCCAAATCCTTCGGGTCCACCTTCTCGTCTTGCTTTGTAGAAAAATGGAAACATTTAGAAATAGCCAGCTAGAAGATAAAATTATTTTGGAAGGTGTCGAGGTCAGTGCACTCTTCTTTCTACTTCTATCAAAGGTCCTTCCGTGGGCGGAATCATTCAGCAAAAGGACCTGGACTCCTGTGGAGAGGTACTGACATTAACACATGGGGTTGGCATGCAGAGTAAGTGCCTGTCGGCAGGAACTACGTACAGACATGGTGCTTGATGACCCAGAGCCGCCACTCGTCCAGTCATCAGCCAACTTTATCTGGGACGACCATTCTGCCTGATGTCCTAAACGTCGCACATGAAAGAGCTTTGTTGTTCCTAAATGATCATTTCCTTACTCAAGGCTTTTTGGCCACCCATGAATAAAATCTGTGAAGTAAAACAACAAACCAGGCCTGGGAAAGACATCAATGGTGACACCTTCCTCTGGCTCAGGGGACCCAGGCAGTAAAGGACGACAAGACCGAGATGGCCAACCCCTTTCCATCACAGCCAAATACAAATGTGGTTGCAGCTGCCTTGGATAGCAATGGACATTTGGCTCAGAACTGCCTTTGTTTGTTTCGCAGTCAACCTCACACATACTCTGATGGAAACAATCAAGTGCTCTGTCATCTGCCCTTCCCTGACCTGAGCACATGCACACTTAGGAGAGACTGCACACACAGGGGGCACCCCCAGACACTCAGCTGAACAGATTGGACATTCTACACCCACCACCAGAAACTTCCTGGAGAGGGGATGCTCCAATCCCTGCAACCCAGTAAATTCTCTTTGGGAACCATGGTTATGGTACCTCTACAGAAAGAGATGGTAACTCAACAGCAGTTTCTTCAAAATAAGACATCATTATGCCATCAGGGCTGAGAATGCCTAATCAGATCAGGACTACACAAGAGGAGTCCTGGATCCTTTAGACTGTAAATGGATGAGGTGTTATTTTGTGGTGTCTCCTGCTTGAGGTAGTGCAATGTCTTGCATGCACATACGCAGATGTCCTCACAGAGATACACGCAAGAGGCATTCCCGAAGTTTGGCCTAACAGCACATTTTCCATCAGCTCCCTCACTTCCTTTTTTGGCATTTATACTTTCCTGCCCTTCTCACTTTCTGTGTTGTTTTTGTCTGGAAGTAGACTCTTCCTCCTTAGACCTGACCTTTGTTCATTTCTGAGGAGATTCCTGGGGGAATCTAACTTTCCACTTGGTTTTCTACCAGTCTGAATGGAATTGAGTTAGCAATGGCTGGCAGTAACAGTAGGTGGTGTCCCTCCCAGGTGGTGTTTATTCTTTAAAAACCTGCTGATGTTCCAAACTGAAGAAATGTCAATGGTGACCACACCAAGTATGGGTTAGGCCCATAGGAGCTCCCACACACATCATGATCAGGGGTTCCCGTTTTTACCAAGATTCCTGGATTCTAAAGACTTTTGTTCAGAACATGGTCCCTGTGTACAATTGCTCCTTTCAATTCAGTTAAACAAGTGTTTTGCTAGTGGTGATAGAACATTAACTTGGTGCTTCACTGACCCCAGTACCATGGAGGAACTAGGGAAGTGTGCCTCATTTTCTCCAAGCTACCTTCTGGTACAAATCAGACTCAACTACGTGGGAAACAGCCCCAGAGCAGCAGATAAAATTCACAGTCGGCCACTAAAGTCTGCTGCAGAGCCCACGACACTGCATGAGTTCAAAGAGGCATAGAGCAGTGTGAATCGCTACTCCGGAGGGTTAAGTGCAGAAGGGGGAGGCCACTCACGGTGTGCTGTAGCAGAGGCCTCGGGGCCATCTCTAAGCTCTAAGGGAAAGGCTGCCTCTTTGGTGGGCTCCCCAGGTGATGGCGTAGGAAGACGCCATTTGCCCATGCGCAGGCAAGCAAAGCAGGCAGTTCCAGGGATCTTAAAGCCTGGTCCTCTAGGCAGAGTATGAGTCACTCTGTCAAAAACTTGGGAAGTGGAGCATTTCCAAATGATCAAGTGCCCAGGGTCAGGGGATCCATCCTGGGTTGGCCAGTTAGCTTTGCCTGTTTCACTACAGGAGTTCGTGCTGCCAACTCTGGGCCAGCTGTTCCCTGTGAGCCAGAAGAAGCCTGGACAGGAACATAAATGGATTTGTAATAAATCTGCCAGCACCATTTAAAAAAAAATCCACAGTTTAATAGTGGCCGTGTTTACTGATGTTGTGTTGGCATACTCAAAGTGGGGTTTTTTGTCTGTTTGTTTTTGTTTTTAGAGAGCATGTCATGAAAATCCACTCATAGTAGCAGTATAGCATAGTGAAGAGCTAGAGTGAAGGCACTAGAGGCAGTTGACAGGGTTAAAATTCTAGCTCTACTTCTTAGCTGCATGACTTTGGACAGGCCACTTAATGTCACTGCCTCAGTTTTTCATAATTTGAAAAATAAAGATGATGAGGATAATACTTCCATATGATAGTTTTGAGGACTGAATGGGATAGTGCATGTAAAAGGATTAGCAGAGTGCCCTCTGTGTCTCAGGCATGCAGTAAATACCGAGTCATCATTATCATGGTGTCATTATTGATGCAGAAGGGATCTTCAAGGGCATCTACTTAAATACTATGATTTTACAAATACCGAAAATGAATTCTTGAAATGTAAAGTGACTTGCTGTCAATCATTATTAAAATGGCAACTAGGACCCTCGGCTCCCAACTCATAAAGGAAATATTTATGTTTATTTGTTATCGGAACCATGAGCAAAGCACATTCACACCCGTTATCCCCATACTCTCCCTGTAAGACCACGTTGCCTCTGCAAACTGAATCGCTGAAACCTTTCCAGGCACCCAAGTGTAAGAGTTCCACAGGGGACGATTCTCGGTAAGTTCCAGAAAGAGGCGCTTGTGTAATGAGAAGAGGGCAGGGCACAGGGAGGGCAAGTCCCAGCAGTGCCCCAGATGGATGCGAGGCCTTCAGTGCTGTAGCTCAGTTATGTGCCATTATTAATTTGATGCTGGTTAAATTAACCATTTTTATGAGCAGCACAGATAATTCCTTCAAGGAGAGCTGGGCCATAGGCCACGAGCCCAAATGTCCCAGTGGGCTGGGAGCACGGTGCCTGATTGTCTTCACTGATTAGGAGCAGGTGACTGGAATGACACCGGGCTGGCTGCGTCTCCTCTTTCTTAAAGGACTTAGTCTGGTCTCTGGAGAATGGTGACTGCTCCTCTGCGGTCACAGGAAGCCTCCTTCCCCCTCTACCTTGTTTCTGCCTGAATCAGCCCACCTGCCACCAGCCACTAGCAAGCTGGTGTGCCACAGTCAGACCCTCCGGCCTGTCCTTTTAACTGGGTGTACACATAGGCCTGTGCAAATAAGAATTCGGTTTCCTTATTTGTACAGGCACCAAACTCCTATAATAACCCTGTTTTACTCAAAGCAAGATGGGAAAAGGTATGCTTTACTAGAACTTCTCCGAGAGACCCTTGTGTGCTGTTTGATAAATCACTCGGGCTGGTGGGTTGAGACTTCACATTTCTTACATTAAATAACAGAAGTCTGATGTGGGTATTCAGGATCAGAGCAGGGTTATATGGGACAATAGAGGAACTGAAGGCCAATGCTGGGTGTGGGAGTTCTGTCCAAGGACGAAGGTCGTATAGGAGAGTTCTGTCTGGTGAGAAGACTTGAAGTAGTTCGCTGTGAGGCGTGCAATGTGAGCCCACTCTGTTTTGCTTATGATTCTTCAGTATAATCTATGTCCAAACCATGAAGTGGATTTCTTTTGAAAAAGTGGATATTGAGATATAATCTGGTAAAGACAAGACACAGACATCCTAGATGGTTTGTGCGAATCAGGGGCAGGAGGGAAGTTGGGTAAAAAGTGCCGAGGTCCCCAGTCATGACCCGAGCCGTGGGCCGATAGCTGGCTAAGCCTTAGCAGAGGTAACCGCCCCTCAGATTCCCTGATTTGGGGGAGCACTGCTTTCCTTTTGGTTCACTGGCTGTGTGAGCAAGATGCACGGGTTATAGCCCGAATCCCCAGTGTGACTGTTTTCGGAGACAGAGACTTGAGGGAGATCGTTAAGGTTAAATGAAGTGACATGAATGGGGCCCTGATCCAATGGGATTGGCATCCTTATAGGAAAAGGAAGAGGTACCAGAGAGTCTCTCCATCTGTGCACGCACAGCAGAATGGCCGTGTGAGGACACAGTGAGGGGTGGCTGTCCACCAGCCAGGAACCAGCCTTGCTGGTAGCTCGATCGTGCAGCCTTGAGACTGTGGGAAAGCATGCCCGTGGTCTGTGGTCTTTGGCTGCAGCAGCCGAAGCAGACTAGCACAGTGCTCCGTCCATACGGGAACACCCTCTTCCTCACTGTTGGACGTGGCTGTATATGCGTTTTGTCCTGCTTGTTCTGTAACCGATGTCGTACCAGTCAGTGTCCCCTGCTGTCCTGGAAAGACAATTCCTCGGGTGTGCCTGCTCAGGTGGCGGAAAGGACTGGTGTTGAAATGTGCTAGATAGGTTCTGCTGTCGCTCGGTGTGTCAGAGGAGCAGAACCAGTGGGAAGTACACTCGTTTGTGTGTGCATATGTGTGTGTGTGTACGTGTATGTAATAGGTATAGAGCAAGGAATAGGCATATACAGAGGTAGGAGCTGACTTCGTAACCCGGAGTGCCCTGGCCAGGCAGGCAGGAAGGAGAGGGAGAGAAGCTGTCGCTCCAGCTGCTGCTTCACACCCGTGATGTGAGACAGCAGACCTGCGACACTGAGGTGAGCATGGCCATCTCAGGAGGCAGAAACGGTGTACAGTTCACCTTCTCGTCTATTGCTTGGAAGGTTGGATACTCAAGAAGGGCTTAGTCTGTTTTTAAAAGGCTTCCACTTAATTAAGTCAGGCCCATCCAGTATAATCTCTCTTTTGATTAACTCAACATCAACTGATTGGGGACTTTAATTGCATCTGAAATTCACTGTAGCATCTAAACTAGTGTTTGATTAAATCACTGGGAGAAAGTGAGTATATATTACCAAAAGGCAACTGTCTCCCTTTGATGCTCCAGTTCTCCTGAAAGAATCTCCCTGTAGTCCACCCCACTCAGAAACATACTAGAAAAGGAATTCTGGGGAATGTAGTTCAGCTTAGCCAAGCTGACACAACAGAAAACCATCACAATGTCCAGTGCTTGTATGTGTCCTTCTTCACTCTCATGTTTTTATCCCACAACATATCTTGGCTGCTCTATCAAAAAATGCTTCTCTGTTTATGGAAAAGACCCCTAGGCTTAGAGAGACACCTTGTCCTCTTCTATTCTTTTGTTAGTTGTCCTCCTTGGGTCTGGTTTCACTGTGATTGAGTCTTTGCTCTGTTTGTTGAATGTCCTAGGAAGGAGGGACTTATGGTCTACACCCTTGTCTTAGTGGTCTGCTTTGTAGTCCTTCCAGTTATGCACTGGGGTTGAGTGATGGCTTTATCCCTTACAAGCTGTGTGAAGTTGGGCCAATCCCTTCCTTTTCCAGGGCTCAAAGAGTAAGGGCCTCCTAGGTTTGCTGTGTAGGTTGAATGACCAAATAATGGTAAAACACTGCTGTCTGCACACTCTATGAGTTGGATAAATGATAACACATCATAACCATTACCGATTCAATATTGTTATTTATTATTTTTTGACATCTTTAAAAACAATAATACAATAAGTGCTTTACCCAAACCCGGAGCTGTGAATTTACATCACTTGGTGTGTTCCTCACCTCACCAAGAGTTAACTCCAATTCCTAGTTCCTTTAAGGCATGTATTCAGAAGGGCTTCTAATTGATATCAGCCCTTCATCATGATCCTAGAGGTATTGCCTATAACATTAGTAGCAGCAGTGAAAATATAATAATAATAATTCCACAAAAACCTCAATGAGAGCTAAAGGACCCCATGACAATCTGAATAGCAGTAGAGAAAGTTTCTTTCTACCAATTAATGGGAGGCCAAGTCTAATTTGCCACCTGCATAGCACTTTTGAACCTGTCAAAGAGAAAGGAAGCCAGTGAACCTTCATCTTCTCACTAGTCTTTCTGGGGACTGTTTTCTAAAGCAGATGAAAATGGCACTCATTAGAGTGAAAATTAGAAGGCTTGCGTCATCCCCTTATGTCCTCTTCTTGGTTAAAAGTGAAGTCCATCATTGTCAGCGAGGAGGTGGCTTGACGCCCACTGGACCTACACGCTCGTCTCTTGGATCATGAATATTCCCTTAAACCAGTGGTTCTCAACCTTCCTAATGCCACGGCCCTTTAATACAGCTCCTCATGGTGTGGTGACCGCTATAAAATTATTTTAATTGCTACTTCATAACTGTAATTTTGCTACTGTTATGAATCGTAATGTAAATATCTGATACGTGTTTTCCGATGGTCTTAGGCGACCCCTGTGAAAGGGTCATTCGACCCCCAAAGAGGTCGCGACCTTCAGGTTGAGAACCGCTGCCTTAAACTCTTTAGAGAAGTTTAGAGTATGAAGTTATTCAGTTCTCCTGTGACTCATGAGTCAAAGGGTGTGATAAACATAAACAGAATTCCACTGTTTCAAAGTCCTAAACCTGGGGAAGTGCTCTAAAAGCCAAGATAAAGTCCAAGTAAAGGAGACAGGATTTCTGAGATGGGCGTGTCCTTTGGCTCATCTGGTCATCTAGAACAACTACACAAACGTCTATACACTCTACTGTTAGCGTGCTCCTCGTTCAGATACACACAGAGACAAAAACATAGCACAAACCTCTTCCTAGTAGTATTTACTCACACTTTAAAACTGTAAAATTGCTTTTCACTTGGTACTTTGCTTATAATTAGAGATGTAGCCCCTAGATGAAAATGTGTAATATAAGGCCATGAGGTTAAAATATGGATTACAGCTTATTCATTCAGCAATTCATTAATTCAACATTTAGTAGACCTACCGTGTGCCAGGGATGTTGCAAGGCAAACCCTAGAGATTGTGCCTTAGATGAAAACAAACCTACATTTATTGCTACTTTTATATAAAAACTTGATCCCATCAACTTCTATTTATGGATGATGCACCTAATTAGGAAGAAGAAGCTCTTATAGAACATTTCTCAAAAATTAATCTAATTTTCACCTTAGCCTCATACCTTGATTAAAATTACTTCCTTCCTTTGTTATGAACTCCGAATTACGTCATGGTGCCACTCTCTGAACTGGCATATGCATCACTTTGGAGGCTTTTAGCCACAGCAGCCCCTAGGAGGGCTTCCCTTGGCTGCCAAACATCCAGGACCTTCTTTTCCTTCATCCCAATTACTATCTATCTGTTCACCCTGTTAGGAGTTTAGAGGCAGGTGCTCAGCCCAGGAGCAACCCAATGCCCCCTTTGCCCTCTTCTTCCTTCATGTACCCCCATCTCATAGTGAGAAAGGGTGGTATAGGGGTTCCCTGGTGGTGTAGTGGCTAGACTTTGGCGCTCTTAACGCTGCAGCCTCGGTTTGACTCCCAGCCAGGGAACCACCAAAATAAAAAAAAAGAAAGGGTGCTATAAATGGACCAAGTTCAAGGAGATGTATTGAGCCAAGGTCTGAGGAATTGTATCTCTCCAGGGATATTTCTTCTGAGGTTCTCTTTTTCATAGGATGACGGTTAGGGTCTGGACTGTGTGGAGAAGGCCTGGAGGGTGCGGCTTATGTTGGTTACTTCTGGTTTAGGCACGGGGGGACTTAGACTCTCACTCCTTGGGAATTGCACAGAGTGGAGGAGTTGAGAAAAGACAGCATCCTGAGTCCTGATTGTGTCTCTAGCTGTTTATTACCAGCAACCCAACTTCTTTTGAATTAGGACACATTTCATTTGTCTTTTAAATTTCTGAGTCTCAGTTCTATTCATTCTGGCACCCCTGTGTCTTCTCTCCTATAGTTAGGCTGACACAGAAAGAGTGACAGAGCCTGAAGACCACAGACCACTTTCCCTGCAATTTCAGCAGTTTTCTCTGGGAAAAATGCATGCATGCATGCACACACACATGCATGCACACGCACACACATACATGCATGTACACGCACACACACGCATGCACACACACTGTCCAGAGAATATCCAGCCATGTAATATGAAAAGTAGAGGCATTTATGGCTGGATTTTTTTTCAGACAGCTTTGTAAAATCCTTCCAGTTTTTGTCTTATACTTTATTCATAACCAGTGACTTAGGTTCCCTCTAGCAACAACTTTAGTTTAAGCATATCATCAGACATACATTCTTCTTCCAAGATTTGTGTTCCATAAGCTTTTATCTCTTACCACAGAACATTTTCCAACAACATTTATAACCTGAAGACTTAATGAGTCTTAATAAATGGGAGAATTAAAAGTGTTTTTGTTGTATCAAACTGTCATGATAGGGACATTTTATTGGACTTAGACATTTATTGTAGGATTATCTCTCAATTTTTATGAACACACATGTATACACACAGATATATATGTGGATATGTGTATGCATATATAACACTTGAACAAAGTATTGCTTTGGCCTGTATGTAATGTTGGATCCGATATGAACGTTTTAGAAATATGCTCAGTTCACAAGATACTAGGATGAAGAAATAAAAAGGTAAAATAGGAAAAGATGATTGAATATATTTATCTTAATGCATGTTTTTTTCTTGTGTAGAACATGAACGCAACCAATACTTTAGGAAGTTCTTAGGCTACCTGGGCATCACTAGCAATACCTCATGGGTTCATTTGTATATTAAACCAGAATATTCTATACTAGCACCCATTTAAGCCTCTTGGCTTCCCAAGTCCAAGGAAGTTCAGGGTAAGGATAAAATTTTCTGAAATCCAGAAAAGTCTGCTGTGAAGTCAGTCTGTCCCCAGGTAATCCTTCTTATGAAGGAAAGAAAACACCCCAAATTAAGTGTATTCTAATCAGGAACACCACTTGCAATGCCTTAAATAGGTTTCTCATATATATATATATATATATATATATATATATATATATATTCATTCATATGTATATTCACATATATTCATATATATATATATGCACATATATATACACACATGTGATTTGTAACAGAGGCTTTTAAGACAATGAATCATGAACTTCTATAAACTTTACATCTCATACTAGTTCTAGGAAAGTCTAAGGATGACTTTGAACTACCTAAGAACCTAGAGATCAGGTGCATGAGTTTGACCAAACTCAAAAATCTCACAAGAGCAGAAACCTCCCATGATTTGCTTTGTCCCTTGTCTTCATCTTAGCAGGACCATCTAAGACAGATGGTCATCGATGCTTCTGTCTCTCGATGAAGCCTTTGATCTCATGAGTACCTTCCTACTGCAGAGTTTCACTCATAAGCCCTTTAAGAGAGAGCACTGAATCTTCTGAGAACTATGGTTAAACCTTCCAGGAAGGCCACCTAGACTGTGGATGAGGATTATTTCTCTTCAAATATAAATGTAGTGTCTTCATGCTTTTTTCAAATCTTTAAAGGTTTTAATACAGACATTAATTTTTAAATTCAAAGTGCTATGCAGCCAAGAATTCCCAAGGAAAAAATGTTCTCCACATTGCGGGAGGAGCTTTGAGTCCGTGATACTGATTCCCTTTGGATATACAGGATCACAAAAGCCAAATGGAATGTAGATTCAAGACAGAAGGAGTAAAATGGGGGGGGGGCAGGGAGATTGGAATGGAATGACATGGCAAATAATAGCTACAGTTCTGGGTGGATGGGGTCAAAGCTAAGTACAGCCTCCATGAAGACCTGTGTCACAGGTGGAAGAGAGGAGGAAGGTTAGTCAAAATGTCCCAGGTAAGAGCCCGATATGCATGCTGGGCTGGCAATCCCAGTGCTACCAGTACACTGTGGATTAAGAGTTGACTGGCGAACTAGTGAAACAAAAAAAATGAGATCCCCAAAAAGGAGTATTATTTATTGAGCTATTTACCAGTATTAGCAACAGGGTTATTCCATACTTTAACACCTGACATGTAGAAAACATTCACTTCATCAATTAATTCAACAACTATTTGTTAAGGACCTACTATGTGCAAGGCATGATGGTAGGTGATGGAGACACAATAAAAAACAAAACAAAGCTCTTGCCCCATAGAGTTTTCATCATGTAGGGAAGGTATAATATAATAAATAAATAAATATGTAAGAATATACCCATATACTGTAATGAGTGCCAGAAGGACACAAACAGGGAGCTATGACTGAGAGAAATGGGCAGAGATGGGCCTAGTGAATGGTCTGGAAGGGGCTGCCTGAGAGAACTGAAAAGTAAAGGAGCTGGAGTCATGGGGCGTGAAGGCAAAGGAGACAGCAACCGCAGAGCCCCAGGGGTGAAACAGTTTGGTATGTTCTAGAAACTAACAGTAGGCAGCCTAGTGGGAGACATGTGATACGGCTAAGGTGTGAGGGGACAATAAGCATTTGGAGGTCAAAACAGCAGCTTTAGTGCTGAAAACACCCTTATGAGAGGTGTGGCCTAGCTAAGCGGCCTGCTGATGCACCGCAGAATTGAACTTGCTCACCTGGGCCTGGTTGGACCCGCCCCTGCAGTTTACCCCATGGAGAAGCAGAGAATTCCCAGTAACCAGGCTGCCACTCCAATAAAGAGAAAGAAAAGAAGGGGCTGGACCAAATAACTCAAGTCTTTCCCTTAAATACAGCGATCAAATAAGTCATTCCTCTTCCCATAGAGGTCAGAGGCCACGTGTTTTACTTCAATGGTGGTTTCTTCATTTGGAAAGTTGAACTGAACAAGGTGTTATGTAAGTTGGTGCCTAACTGTGTGTTTAGACTAGAGAAGGCAGAAAGAAAGAAATACTGAAGCGGAATGGAACCAGTGTGGCTTTTGATGGGAAACACAATCCTCACCAGGATCCTTTTCCCTTTGGATGGTGCCAACTGACAGCACCCATCAGAGATGGCAGCAGAGATGGGCAAGGTAGGGTTCTGCTTGGTTTCGATTTTAGTTATCACTAAACGGAACTTACAGGGGGAATGCTGTCCATCGGGATTGGACCTAGGCTCATGTCTTAGCTGATTTCTAGGTCTTTTAACTCATGCTAGTATGGGTATATGCAAGTTGTGCCCGGCCCATGAGCATTTTCCATCCCTTTCATTAGTGTGTAAATCTCCTTGTCTGCCTTTCTATCTATCTGTAGTGTCTAGAAATTCAATTTTTGCTGCTTCACTCACTGATTAATATAAGGTTAAGAACAACTGTTTAAATTTGTGTACCCCAATGTTCATCGCAGCGCTGTTCACAGTGGCCAAGACATGGAAACAACCAAAGTGCCCTGCGACAGGTGACTGGATAAAGAAACTGTGGTACATATACACAATGGAATATTACTCAGCTGTAAGAAAAGATGAAATATTGCCATTTGCAACAAAATGGATGGACCTGGAGATCATCATGCTTAGCGAAATAAGCCAGACAGAAAAAACAAAGAACTGTATGACTTCACTCATATGTGGAATATAAAACTGAAAGGAACAAAGAAAAAACAAACAAACAGAAACTCATGGACACAATCAATAGTTTAATGGTTATTTGGGGGCAAGGGGGAGGGGATGGAAGAAGATGGAGGGGGTGGGCGAGGAGGGAGGGGGAGCCAAATATAGGGCATGGAAAGAGAAGTCACACTGGGTGGTGAACTTACAATACAACATGTTGACGATGCACTTGGAAATGTACACCAGGAACCTCTGTAATTCTTGCTAACCAATGTCACCCCAATAAGTCTAACAGTAAAAAAATATTTTTATATTAAAAAAAGAAAGAATAGCTATTTAACATTGTTGGGTCCAGACCACTGAGAAAAGGTACCTCTTCTCTATTTCAGCTAAAACCTCCACCCTTCTTCCCTAAACATTTTGCAGCTGCTGGGAATGACCTTCACAGAAGAGGGAAGAAATCCCAGTCAGAGTGAAACGAGCCCTTCATCCTTTGGGAAACCGGCCTGGGCTCGGTCTGATTCACACACTGAAATCCTGCTTAGCCCAGTGGCCCCTGCTGTGTCCCCAAGGAGCCATTACAGTGGATTTCTTGGCATTTGTGGCTGGCAGGAAGATCACCCAGACCCCACAGGCTCCCACGCACCGAGGGGTGAACTGCAGCCCAGGCAGGCTGTCTCCTTCTCAGGGTTGGTTGGGAGTGGCCCCATGCCTGGAGGAGCTGTGTCCTCCTGTCAGACATGAGCCTTTGATGTCCATTGTATTGCCTTCAGTAAGACAACTCTAGTTCTGCTTTTCAAACCCTTTTAATTTCCCAAGAAGTACATAGTTCAGAAAGTTCAAGGGCTTCTCGGAGGGTCACAATAAAGCTCTCAGTCCCCTGCCCAACCCCAGATTCTTACTCTGCAGAGGCAATCACTTTCAATTATTTAATCCTTCCTTTGGTGGTGACCTCAATAATTTAAGAAAAAACATGCTTACAGTATGAGTTCTGTGATTTTGTGCATAATCTGTTGGTTTTCCTACTATCAAGTAAGATTTGGCTCTCGTGCATGTACACACGTGCACATGTACACCTATGCCCATCCCCCCCAAACACACACACACAGGTTCTCCTCCCCTCACTGTCCTGCTATCACTGTATCATGATTTTTCATCAGATCCATGTACATTGTTTACATTACTGTGAGGCTATAAATAAGACTCTGACACTGCCGAGTCATATAAAGCATTATGAGTTTTTTCTTGTACAATTTTCCCAGGAAGTAAATCATGTGCCTAAATTTTATTTTCACTCAGTTATACATGCAAACTACCTTTAATTCACCTCCAAACCAGATCTCCTCTTGATGGCGTCCGAACACGAGTGGTCTCTCGGTGATGTGTTTTTCTTGGAAGCTTCTCTGCTGCAGCCCTCGTCGGTCTTACCGTGCGACCACTGCTATGGGGTCGGCTCTGGTTGCACTCTCCTCCATGTCGGGAGCCCTGATTTCCTGTACCCCGTGTCTCCCTCCTTGATTTACTTTCACATCTTCCAGTAGCTCTCCACAAAAAGAGTGCATGAATTGGAGATACATTTTAGATAACTTTATATCTGAAAAAAATCTTCAATCTGTTCTCTCTGAAAGATTGAGCACAGAAATAATTTTCCCTCCAAACCTTGAAGTCATCTATCCATTGTCTTCTACTTTCCTATGTGACGGCCAGAAAGGTCTCACATGGATGTTATCCCAATTTAAAAAATTTTTATCAATTTCTTTTCTCTATGGAAAGCTTTTAGGACTTGTTTTTTTTTTTTTTTTTTTCATTTTCCCAGCATCCTGAGATTCATAATTCTGGACTTTTCTCACTGCGGGCTCTGCTTTCGGCCTTCTCTGATGTGCTAAGTTTATTACCACTTGTTCATCTACTCTCTAGTGCTACAATTTTATGGCCATTTTCCTTGTTTATTTTTTCTTGACCCTTATGACTGTATGCAGCCTTTTAAAAAATCCTTTTATTATCTATTTGTGGGGGTTTAGGACGATGAAGAAATACTCGGGTGTGTTTATCTGTGACTTTGCCCAATTACACTTCTCAATGCATTTCTCATGATTCTGGGTTCTGCGTGGTGAACCATGAATAATAATAAGTAGGGTCCCTGAGTCTATGAAGGTGCTGCTGTCCGTCCTCAGTAGGGGGCTTTCCCCGACCTGGCCCCCGGTCCCCGGTGTGCGGTCAGCACCGCAGTGTGTGGGCTGGCTGGGAAGGCTCAGGCGAGCCGTGGGTCCTCCCAGGACTGCCCAGCCTAGGCAGCGTAACCTCGGACAATTGAAATCTCCAATTTCAGTTCTTTGCCTTGTGAAGAAGGCATGTCTCTGCTTCTCCGTTTTGTGTCAGGCTTAGAAATTATAAGCTGTAAAAGCTCTACACAAATAATGGAAAACGTTGTATTTTACTCGTCCCCCCTCCTTCATTTCCAAACGCACCGATCTGTGCCCATTTATTTCACAGCACAAACCGCATTAGAGTTAAATTTATATTTTCCTGTCTTCCTCCTATGTTAGACTGAATGGCTGCTAGACAGGTATATTGGCCATGATTTACTTAGCTTGGTATCATTCCCTCCTAGCACTGGGCACGGTACATACTAGGGATCTGCTAAAATGTTGGCTGGATAAAGAAGAGAAAGAGCCGTCTGGCACCAGGATGGAACCCATCACCTTGACCTCTTTAGTCATAACGTCTGGCCAACTGCGTATACTACGGGGAGGGAACCCACTTCGTGACTGAGGAGACCCATCCTTCACGGGCTCGGAGCAGACACAGGCTGGATGCCACGGTTGCCCTTGAATACCTGGGGGCAGACCTGAAAAATGATACTCCTGCTAAGCCTGATGCCCCGTCCTGGTACCCATCCCTTGAGCCATATGTTTAGCAACTTATATTTAATAAATAAGCAGCAGAATCCGATTATAGCGAGCCCGGTGAGAGTTAAACTCAATGGCCAGGGAAATAGAGTTGGAATTTTGAATTGTTTTCCTGTATTGCAAGGGGCGATCAGAATGCCTGTAGGGGACAATGCGGCGAGGCAGGTGATCCCCGAGGGGGTCCATTAGATTTCAGTGGTTTCTCCTCAGTCACCCCCAGTGCAGACCGAAGGCCATCGGCACAGCCGGGCTTGCGTCCCTACGTTCACTCTGTGCGGGGCTTTGGGAGGGCAGGGGCAGTGGCGCGAGGGGAAACACGCCTCACGTAAAGGTTAGTGGAGACGGCGTTCAGGCTTCCAGAGGCGGGGGTGGGTTCTTCAATCAGCACCAGTTCACCTGTTTCCAGCTGTCACAGTTGAGAGGAGCGGCCACCAAGCTGCCGCGCTTCGTCACAGGGACAGTGTCGCCGGCTGCTCCGCCTTCAGAGTGACATTTTCTCTTCTCTGGCCGTCCAGAGACCCCCAGAATGCATCGTCCTCCTTCCTTCTGAGTCTGCCTGGGGGGTGTTGGCCATCCTTTGCCCTGGCAGGAGGCAGTGGCTTCCTCTCCCGTCACTGAATGAAATTCTAGAAATTTCCTTAAAGATGTTCTCCTCTGGCTCACCTGTTCGGCTTATTAATAAAGCAATTCTGCAGCTGGGGGAGGTGGGGGTGGCGGGTGGCCTGGTGAGAGCCTGAGGTCACTCTTGGAGAAAAGGACTCCATTCAGATCCTAAGAAGAGATACCCTTGCCCCTTGGTGGCCCCTGCGAAGGCTTTTGTGAATGCTCCGGAGGCTATTACAGGAGCCTGGCTTGGGCACATTATGAATGTCAGTCGGGTTCACATCACCATTCTCCCTATCATAAAGGAGCATTCATGTAATATTCACCAGCGTGCTGGAGACCGAGAGTCTGCTCCCCGCGCTGGCCCCTTTCCCTTCCTGTCAGAGGAATCAGCTCGGGGATGAGCGTGGGCCGTCTGGCCTCAAGTCATTGCTCTGAAACCCGGCCTCTTGGGCCAGCAGCCACCTTCTCGTGTGCCTGTCCCACGGCCTTCATGGGGCTTTTCTTCGCCAAGCAGCCTTTCCATCTTTCAGTTATCTTTCTGTCTTGCTCTCTTTCTTTCTTTCTCTTTTTCCTGAGCATTCACAGGCAGGCTAACCTGTACAGGGGCTGCTGCGGTGTCATGGCGACCCCCTTCACTGTGGCCTGGACACCAAGTGCTTTGCTCTCCAGGGGAAGGCTGCATAGCTCCAGCTGGAGTTTACAAATGTCTCGATGTCTTAGAATCTTTAATGGAATGAAGCCTCCTTGCTTGAGCGATAAAGTCTTAATGACCTACATTAAGCAAATGGCAATAAAGCAAAACAAGGGCTGCTTTTATAGCCAATATTCAGGGGAAGGAGGTGTGTGAACTAATGATAATATCCTCACAACAAGGGGCTATGAGGGGAGGAAGGCTGGAGGTGGGGACCGCGATACAATGCATCTTTCCTGTTAATCTCTACACAATGCCTGTGAAGCAAGTGTGATGATGTGCTTCCTGGGTGGGGCACCTGCATGACCTTGGGCCTCTCCAACGTCATGTGGTGAGGATGAAGCTGCCATCTGGAACCAGGTGAAAGGTTCACCTCTTGCATTACTGCCAGAGGTACCCCACCATAGTCGGACACAGAGATGTCACCAAGCCCCATGGGCCATTGTCCAAGTCTTGGTCATTTCAGAAGAGCCGTGTCAGACCAGACTCCTTGCACAGGTGGACCCCACTCTCTAGGGAGAAGCTGAGAGGTGTTTCAGTATGTGCTAGGGTGCTGGGGTTTGTGGATAATTTTGGCAACATGTCAGTGGCTAGAAGCTAGGCAAGGCAGTGTCCCTCCAGTGGACCCCAATGGACCCCAGTGGACCCACTCCCGAAAGTCCTTTGGCAGCGGGATCTTATGCTTGCATCTCTCTTGGCTGTCCTCTTCTGTTATTCCCAGGTCTTCATGAAAACCATCCTTAAACATTTCCCCCTGGTCTTAGCTGTGCTAGAATTGGCAGGACAGATCTTGGCTTATGTTTGGTCAGAACATTACATAGGAGCAACTTTGTCCCCATGAGAGCAGCAGTGGCCCTAGTAATTAACAAAAGATTTCCCTCAGGAAGCATTTTTCAAAGTGGGTTGCCTATAAAGTGAGTTCTGTTTGGATATTAATAACCCTTGTGGGGCAAAAGAATGCTATGGTCAACCAAGTTTGTGGGTTGTTGGCTCATACGTCTTACACGGGTTGACTCCTAGCAAGCTTTCCCAAGGCCTTTTCACTGGTTTCGGTGGCTGCTCTAACAGATTGCTACGAACCTGGTGGCTTGCATTCGCCTAGTTTTGGAGCCCAGAAGTCTGAAGTCAGTATCTCTGGACCCAAATCAAGGTTATCGGCAGGGCTGTGTCCTCCCTGTGAGCTCAAGGGGAGAATCCGTTTCTCGCCTATTTTAGCTTCTGGTGGTTGTTCACATGTTTTGACTGGTTCACATGTCCCCAGTCTCCAAGGCCAGCATCTTCATATCTCTCTTTGCTCTGTCTTCACATCATCGTGAGTGTGTGTGTGCGTGTGTGTGTGTGTGCATGCATGCGTGTGCATGTGTGTGCGTGCGTGTGTGTGTCCTCTCTCTCCTTCCCTCTCATAAGGATACATGTAATTGCATTTAGAGCCTGCCTGGATAACCCAGGATCAATTCTTCTCAAGATTCTTAATCTAATCACTTTGCCATACTAGGTAATATTTAGGGGTTCGGGGATCAGGAAGGGAATATACCTTTTTTGGGGGGGGTCTTCATTTAACCCACTAATGCCTTTGATACCTTATGAGCAATGTGCATCTCTAGGATGAGTTAAGAGTTGTGAAGTGTTTCTCAAACTTCTATGACAAAGCAACCCATTTCAGGATATTTTTGTGGGATCGGTGTTACAAGGAACACACTTTGGAAAATTTCACCAAGGGAAGATGAATTTGGGAGAGAAAATCAAAGCTGATCAGTCCAGCTTCCCTTCTGCCTGTAGATCTGGGTTTGATTTTACTAAGGAAGATGGCACTTCCCTCGCCTTAGGAGCTAATGTTATTGCACAGATAAAAAATGAAAAACTACCAGCAATTTCACAGGGACATCTAAGCCAAACTTCACAGGGGAAGGTGTCGCTAGGAAATGATTGAAATATCATTGTATTAAGAGTTTCAAAACCTGGATTGGATTCCTGGTCCCCCTGCATACCAGCTGAATAATGCTGGGGAGGTATTTAAACTTTTCTAAGCCTTGGCTTTCTCATCTATGAAATGGGGATAATATGCATACCTACCTTGGTGAAGAATGTGAGCGCTGTGTGTAAAAGTACTTTATTAAATGTAAAAGTTTACACAATCTAAGAAATAATTTTTATTCCGTGATACTCAAAATTAAAATAACTCCTTGTCCTATAGTAAGCTTGTCCATCTTGCAGCCCACGGGCCGCATGCAGTCCAGGATGGCTTTGAATGCAGCCCAACACAAATTTGTAAACTTTCTTAAAACATTACAAAAATTATGCACAGACCTTTTTTTTTAGCTCATCAGCTATCATTAGTGTGAGTGCATTTTATCTGTGGCCCAAGACAATTATTCTTCTTCCAATGGGGCCCAGGGAATGTCCAAAAGGTTGGGCACCCCTGTCTTATTGATGATTATGATGGGGGCGTAGATGTCTATTGATGGTCTCTGGAGGTCAAGTTGTTTTTGGTCAGTGGGAAACCATAGCAACCTAAATATGCTTTCTTTTCCACTGTTATATTTCCAATACTTGGCATCCAATATGTGATCAATAAATGCAGGATGAATGAACTTTTCTTGCCTAGATCACTTCTCCCCAGTGTCAGTGCCACAGAATCATGGAATCCTTGAACTGGACAGGCCCTTAAGATACCATCTAGAACAGTAGTGTCCCAAATGCTGATCTGAGAACTGCTCCATGAGAAGTCAATTCCCCAGGAGAACAGCTGGTTCATACACAAATCTAGCCTTTCCCACTGTCTTCACACACAACCACTTCTAAAACATAGCACTAAGTAATCTATTTGTTTTTAAAGATCTCCATGGAATTTTTGCAACTCCCTTCACTGGAGATGCTTTTCGTACCAAGTAGTCGTGTGAGGCAGCCATAACTCAGGGCATTTGGGTTTATTCATTCATTTATCTGTCTGTTCATACAGATGTTCATCGTGCACTTACTAGGTGCCTGGCACTGTGCTCATTTACCTTACTGCGCCCCTTCTCAGGTGTCCATCGTCATCAGGAAACTGTGATTTAAAGCCTCTTGTGTCTCTGTGTTTGCCTTGAGTAAACAGAGATAGAGGAAGACTCGCTCACTGCTTCACGGTTTGCTTTTCTCTTTTCTGGGATTATCTCTAAAGTAAGAAGGAAGCTTTCTTTCCCTTAAATAATGACTGTTTGGAGGCTTCAGAATCGTGCATCATACAGTTAGTTGAGAGAGGCCTCAGAAGACCCAGTCCTCAGAAGTGGAAGGCCGCTTCACCCCTAATTCCCCATTTACAAATAAGCTAAATAAAAGTCAGGAACATTAAGTGATTTTCCCAGTTCAGAACCCGGGAAAAGGGTTTAGATCTCCGATCTCTCCCCTTTTACTTGTAAAACAATGTTGATCCAGAATTTTTTATTATAAAATAATGTGGGAGCCATGTTCTCCCTTTTAAAAACTGCTACCCTTCTCCTGCTCATTTGACTGACTCAAGACATGGGCCTTTCCTCCTTCTGCAGTCTTCGTGACGACTACTGACTCTGATACTCACGGGGTGCGCTTATGAATACACATCACATGCCCCCAAACGCAGCCCGTGTTATCTGTTAAATGGTGGAGAGTAAAATGTCCTTCGCTGCCCTTTAGGTTCCCGACCTGCAGCCGGGCCTGTGTTCTTCCGAGCGTCCCGGAGCCTCGCTTCTGCTGTCCTCACTGCGCCTCCGTTCCTGGGCCGCTCCGTTTGTTCATTTGTCACCAGCAGGCTGCAGTGTCGCTGGGGTGGCAGGTCTCCAGGCAGTGCTGAAGGCTGTCATGAAATCTGATAGAGTTGGGGTGCAGCAGCGGCCCTGCACCCCAATCAATGCCTTTCCCTTTGGGTACTCAACTCACCTGTCACAGGGTCCAGGGTCCAGATGGTGCTGCCCCCTTGTGGCCAGTGACATCCTGTGGGTGCGGGGAGTGTAGCCATATGTCCGACCCATATGTCCCAGATCAGGCCAGTCACAAAACTTGTATTTTTCATTTTAAACCAAGTTCTGCCATATCTTATTATGTTCTTTTTTTGTAACGATTTCTCGATAGTGGTGCTGCCTTTCTTCGCTCACATTTATCCAAAAGTCAGCAGAGGGGAGGGTGGGCACCAGAGGTCTCAGGGCCAGCAGCTGGGGACGCGAGGGGGGAGGGGAAGCTGGAGACTGGCTCCGTTCTCTCTGCCGGGGGAGATGCTCCCCTTTCTCTGCATTTTTGCCGAAGAAGCTGCTCGATTTGGCGAGGTTGGTAGTCTTTTGTCTTTTTTGCCTTCCTGCCTTTCTTTTAAATTGTTGATTCTTTTATATACAAGTAATATCATGCATTTTTACTCCATTTACTGGGACTGAATCATTCAAAATAGCCCCTTAGCCTGTTTAGCAGGGAAGTCTGAGGTTCAGAGGGTCTAAAGGAGCTGTGTGAAAGTCAACAAATAGTCCTGCTTATGAAATGTGTAAAATTCCCATCTCTTCCCCTCCCCTCTCCCACTCCCTCACTTCATCCAGTGGCTCCAGATCACAGGGAAAGAGGAAAAGCACGAGATCTTCCTCTTCCTCCCCACCCACCTGCTTTCCCCACGATTAGGAACTTTTTGCTCTATTTACAAAACTGTACACTGGGGCCAGCCCAGCAGTAGACCCGCTCCCTGGTGCTTGTCCCCCCTGAGTGTTCAAAGGGAAATCTGTATATTTCCTGAGGAGGAGTCATGGAGCCCCCAGTGTCAGCGGCCAAGGCCACCCTGCCGGGACAGCTGGAGTGGAAGGACACGCCTCATTGTGTCTCCGCTTTGGATTTATTTTGATGCCGGGAAATGGGAGGTGGAAGGGGTGAGTGTAGGGCAGAGGGAAGACAGATGAATGTTTAATGGGGGCCAAAGTGGCAGGTTGAGAGAGAACACAAACACAGTAGACAGACGGATGGATTGATAAATTGGATCCGGGGATGTAAATGGGGTAGTTTATCTAAGCTGGTCGGAGTCTCTCCTTCCTATCTGTCCATCTGTTTATCTCCGTACCTGCCCTAAGCAGGGACTGATAGGGGAGCAGACAGATAACACGAGTAGGATGGATTGGCAGCAGGCACGGGATTCTCCTGGCATCCCGGGTTTCAGGAGAGCCAAGGGGCTTCAGGACCTGGAGGGCAGGTGACAGGCGTGTCCCCGGAGGACTCCTGCCCCTTCTGTGCCCCAAATAAAAACACGATCCACTCCCAGATGGAGAAGGCTCCTCAGGTGTCCATGTGCGGGCTCACCTGCCCTCCTGTCCCGCCCCCGCCCCTCCACCTTGCAGGTGTCCTGTCTCAGGCCCCAGAAGGCCGAGGACTGCCCATCTGAGAGGGAAGCTGAGAGCAGGGCTCGGTGCTAGCATACATTTTTATTCCAGAGCCTTGCTTTAAATTCTAGTCAGGCATTCGGTCTTGCAACAACAAGGAAAAGAAAGAGGAGAGAAAAGAGAGAGAAGGGGAGAGCGAACCCAACAGCCGGCAGCTGTCAGGTCTGCTTAACTGACAACCTGGTCTCCGGTCGTGGGCGCCCGCCCGGCAGAGGTGAGGGCTGGCCTGGGGGAGGGGATGGGGCGTTGACAGCTGCTTCTCTCCCTTCTCCCACGCTGGCCGAGGCCTGTCGGGGACATGGCCCTGGGCTGAGGAGCAAGCCTGGGGGAGAGACACGGGGAGCGAGGCCGGGCACGTCCTCTCTTTTGCCAGTCATCCTGGGAAAGGAGGGGCCGCAGTGGAAAGAGGGCCCAGGTTGCAGAGATGGCAGGCCTTGGAAGGCAGGACATCCGTCCTCCTTCGTGGGGATCGGAGAGGCTCCTTGGGGCTAGAGGGGAGGAGGAAGTTCCGAGATTTCTGGAGCTCACTTGGCACCCAGGTGCAGGAGACCCCACCTTGGCTCTGTGTTACGTGGGGACTGAGTGACAGCCATGTACCACTCCGGGGACTAGCTGGCCCTCGCTCCCCTCTTGTCATTTACACAAGCCTGCTTCTAGGACCCCCTTCCTCTCTCCTCCTCCCTTTCTTTCTGCTGGGCCTGAATTCCTGGACCTGAATTCCTGGATATGAAATCCTTGTGAATCTCAAAATCCCCTTTTCAGGGCAAATTCTGTGTCAAGTGGGGAGACACAGCGAGGCTCAGTTCCCACCCCTACTAGTTATGGACTATGTGATCTTGATTCCAGTGCCCCCTACTTATTATGTGATGCTAGTCCCTCCTTCCTGTATGTCCTTGATCCTAGTCCCCACTGCTTACTCACTGGGACCTTGATAGTAGTCCCCACTTCTTACTGATGTGTGATTTTGGGTAAACAAGCTCTCTCTCTAAAAGGGAGATAATCTTTAATCTACTGATCAAACCAAATGGTGCATGCGGAGGCAGTTCATAAACTATAGGCATCTATAGGACATTATTCTTCCCTGATTTATCTTTGTTTCCGTGACAGCCCCTCTCACAAAGACTTACACAGTACAGGCTCTCGGTAAGTCAAAGGGGCAAACACGTATGTGGATGGAGGGGTGCAGTAGAGAAACATTCCTCTCAGTTTGATTGGGGAGCAGCCGAGCCCCACGGTGCTCTGCAGCACCAGATGCTGTGGGCTGGGATCTGGGAGTCTGTCCTTCAACGTGGCCGCACGGGAGTCAGCGCGTCACCGATCACAGTGTCTGTCCTCACTGGGAAAGCAGGGAGCACAAAATAGGGTTTGGTGATGTTCTTTCCCAGGGCCTGGAGTGTGCCATCGCTGACTCCCAGCCCATAGCACAGTGCCTGAGAAATGACACATCGATTCCTTAGGACAGGGGTTTATTTCCTGAGTGACACAGTCTACGTTTTGGCAGAAAGCAGGTTGCTGGGGTTTCACCCCTGAATAGTTCCTACCGTGAAAATAATCACGTCCAGAGACGGTTTTAAGACACTGCTGAAGTGCAGCAGCAGACTTACACGGGGACATCACGGAAGAGGAGCACACCCACCAACCAGGGCGGGGGCGCAGGGGAGGCGACACTCTCAGATGTGTGGAAGCACTTTTTCAAATGTTATACCATAGAGGTCTTGCCTGCCCAACCCCAGTCCTGGCCCTGGGGTGAGGGGAAGGGCTAGAGGAAGCATCTGGAAAGATTATCAGACCTGAGAAGAGGAGCAGGAAGGGGTTTCCAGGGCACTCGGAGAGAGCGCATTCCAGGCAGAGTGGAGAGCGTAGACGAAGCAGAGGTGCCAGAAAGGTCGTGGCGGGGCTGAAAAATTACCCACACGTGGCGGTGACAGGAGCATGAACTTAAATGTGGAGGCTTGGGGGACGTGAGAGAGGGGGAATGGAGCATGGAGGGCTGTGTCAGCCATATTAAGGACCCCGGAATTTGTCCCACTGGCTATGGGAGCAGGAAGGTGACATGGTCATGTTGGGCTTCAAATAGAACATTCTGGTCAATCTCTAGACACTGCATTATTCAAATCATAGATATTATGAGCCATAACTATAAGACACACGTATCACTTCAACTTTTCTAGTAGCCACATTAAAAAGGGAAAAGGGAAAGGAAGAACTAATTTGAATAATATGTTTTATTTGACTTAACATATCCAAATATAATCATTATAACCATTTCGACATATGTTTACTATTAGACACTATTAACGAGTTATTTTGCATTCTGTCTCATTGTACTGTCTTCTAAACCCAGTGTGTAATTTAGACTTTCAGCACGTCTCACTTCAGTCTAGCCACATTTCAAATGAACAATAGCCACCCACATGTGGCCAATGGCTACGATATTGAAAAATGCATGTCTAGAGGACAGAATCGAGGCTAAAAACCAGGCAGGTTTTTGCAAGGTTCAAGGGATGATGGTGGGTCTAATCCAGGGTGTGGGTAATGGAAGTGGAGCGAAGATGATAGACACACTGTCAAGTGACTTCGCTTTCCCTACCTTCTTCGTTTGTGAAATTGGATATAGTATTTGCCTTCCTGCATGACTGAAAGATTCTATGAGGTCATATGTATAAAGGACCAGCTCAGGCTTGCGGGGACTGTCCATCCTCCCCATTACCCAAGTTGTTTGCTCTCCCAGGAATAAGAATTGACATCCCCCTTGGTGAAGGTGGTGGTTATAGCACTGAAATGGGGGCGTATCAGGACTAGACTGCAGACACTAAAGAAATCACTGTGTCATAGTAGCCCCACTGCATCTGCATAGGTGTGTCTCTCGTTATCACCCAAGTGAAGGGAAGTTAATACCTGACTGTCACGGGGAGGCTGGAGGAGGCAGACAGCAGAGTTGCTGACACTGGGGCAGCAGCCGCTCTGACTATCAGCAGCCAGCGGTTGGCAGCAACTCCGGATGATTGAGAACTGAACAGCTTAATTGGAGTGCCGGGCTGGCGCGGTTAAGTGCAGCAGTGTTTCCCCAGGGGCCCTCATTCCTTGCCTTTGTGGCCATGCTGTCTTGGGGAATGCCCTCAACCAAACCACTGTGTGCAGATCAACAGCTTCTGTGTCCCTTGGAAGAAATAAAAATGCATTTCCGAGTAGAGGCAGGATACAGTCCTTCGGTATTGCTCATGCTGTGGAGACAGGCAGTGGATGGAAAGGGGCAGGAAGACAGGTCATTGTCTACTCCATGAAAACCCATCCGGGGTGTCCAAAGAGTAACCCAGAAGTTGTAATCTTAGTGCATTAAGACCCTTCTGATCATGGAAACTCCTGCCTGCCTCCGTATGTCCATCAAGGTAACTTTCAGATGAATATTTATTTTCACAGTGATTACTTAGATCATCTGAAGTCACTGGGTAGATGCTGAGAATCTAAAAATGTTACCAGGTAATTAGTGCCTAGAGCTGGTGAGAAACACAGCTCAGATTCCCTTGGGCTCCCTCTGACTCACATCCGTTTGCCATCTCCGTATTAGTCAATGTAAGCCAACCAGTGTACCCCCCCCCCCCCCAAATCCGTGGGGAGAAGGTAACATTGATTATTTGTGTAACAGTCTGATTTGGAGAAGCAGCTCGCTGGGATAGCTCTCCTCCCAGCAGGCATTCGAGGACCCTCATACCGCACATCTTAGGGCTCTCACCGTCACTTCTCAGAACCTGTCCTGTTTTCTCCTAGGAGAGGAGAGGAGGAGGAGAATTGACCCATAGGAACATCCACAGGCCAGGCCTGGGAGGGCAGTACATCCTCTCTGTACAGTTCCTTTGTCCAGAGTTCAGGCACTCAACTCTAGAGGTTGACAAATCCAGACTAAGTACGTGTCAAGGAGAAATAGGGAAAAGGTTTGCTGCCCATCTAGTCTGTCTTTGCCATAGTCATTGTCATTGTCATTCTCTGTCTGGCTCTCTGACGGGACTAAGATAGACTGGGGCTCTGACTTGACCCCGGAGGTTTGAGAGTCAGGAGACTGCAGGAGAGGGGCAACATTAATTAGAGGGTGAGAGGCCCTGGAGTTTCAAGGTGACAATTAATCAGGACAATGTCATGGTCAAGAAATTGTAATGCCAAACGAAATTTTTCTCTCTCTTATATTCCACACCAGTTTAGTCAGTTCTGAACCAAAGAAAGGAAAGGTGCTACAACCAGAATGACAGTAGGGTGGAGGGCTAGGCTAGCTGTCCCATCACTCACTGGGGCCAGGTCATCACCCATGGCCCCACTGGCCAGCCAAGCTCGGTGGATCAATAGCAGAAGAATACTTTCTTTTTGCTTGAAAAAGCAACGCTGAATGTCCCAAGTAAGCAGTATTATCTGCAAAAGTGTGTAAACTTCAGTTTGGTAAAGCACTGTGAAAGACAGGCAGTGGTCCAGGTAGGGTTATAAGGAAGACGGTCATGGTAGCAGGTGTGTGGTGTGCCATAGAGGACCCCTCTTCGGAACTGACATACACGTTCTCCTCCCTTCTGGAACATCAACCGCTGACTGCTCACAGTTCACAGCTCTGCCTCTCACTAGAAGCGGCCTTGCCCCAAGTTATGGCTCCTTGGTGCATAACTCCTCCCATACAGCCTACTGCCTATCTGGAGATTTAAAAGCTGAGCCCTCTTGCCTCAATTTGGAACAACTCTGAATGACCATGCAGGCTCCGGAACCCCTTAGAATCTGCTTCCATTACAACCTCATTGCCAGTCAACTTCTGCTGCCCAAACTTGCCTTCTTGACTTCTTTACATGTGTGCCCCTCAAGGACTCTCCTCAGTAAACCTTCTGCAGGCAACGTCTCATCTAAGTCTTGATACAGAAAGTGGTTTTAGGAAGCTGATGTTCAAAATAGGGTTTGAGAGGTTGGTCAGTCGTTGGCTCTCTGGCAATGCAAAGCCCACCGCTGGTGGTAGGTGGGGTGGAGCTAACCTCAGATGTGTGGTAGCAGTGCAGTTGTTAGAAGCAAGGAAGTTTCTGTGCACTTGTTAAAACTTCCGATGGTGGTGGACTGATATAGGATGTCCATAGAAGGGGATACATGGCCTGGCGCAGTGTTCCTTGTGATTGAGCAGGATAAGGACCATGGGACTAGGTGACTTGCTAGCACCATTGATTTTTGAAAGATGAATAATGACAGGCTCAGATGATTAATCACCATTTCAAGGCAAAATATAAAAGCTCTAGGGCCTCTGTACCAGCATTTAGGGAAACCCTAATTTCCTGCAGCCAGAATACGAAGAGAACAGGACTTAATCATTAAAGCAGTAGAGCTTCTGATGGGACTGAATTCTCAGTCTCAGTAAGTCTCCTGTGCCAAGTACAGGGCCCTCATGGGAAGGAGTCTGATGCTAAGACTTAGAATGGGCTGTCTGAGTAGATGATTTGCTGGGTCCAGAAGTCCCCTCCATTCCTTGGCCTTGTTAGAAGAGAGCAGCACTGTCCTTGTTGAAGACAATGCAGAGACCCCAAACAAGGCATGCACTTTACAAGACAGTGCTTACCTGCTTTGGGGCCCCCAAGTACCCTCCCAGCAACCAGTCCAGTAAGGAAGATGGAGTCTCAGTACAAACAGGCTAGAGATAGATATGCTGAGCCTGCTAGGGAGGAAGAGAGGGTATGTATAGGAGGAGCTATAGGCGTAGCTAATGTGTAGTTGGTGGTAGCAAATGTATGGGGCCAAATCCTGGAGTATTGGGTTAAGAGGGGCAGAATGTAATGTTGGGTAATCAAGGTTTATCAATATGGGAACAACCTCCTTTTTATATGATCCAACACCTTGGCTAGGACCCGAGAGATGACACCAATATGTTGATAGAAGGTCAGTTAAGATCCGGATAAAGCAAAGGCCCACACTGTATGAAGTAGAAATGCTGGCGGCCATGTAGACCGGTGAAAGAATAGATCAAAAGATTCAGAGAAGTTGGCACACTGATGTACTATATAAGGTTGGAAACCACCAGTTGAATATGTCCCCTGGGTGGGCCTGAAGAACAGTCCACTGTGAAACCAATAAGGAGTTCACTGGTGAAAGTGGATCAGCTCAGTGATGACTTTATCTGTGGGCCAAAGCTGATAATCGGAGAAGCTAACATAGAACTGGATTCCCAATGGCCTGATTAGAGCCCCCAACAATAAAGCTCTAGGTGGCAGCTCTGAAACCTCAGAAGCAAGGTAGTTGTAACTTGCTGCATAATGTAGCAAGGCAGCCACAGATACCACATTATGTGGCAAAATCCAAGTGGCATTTGGGTTGAGCTGGAGGGGAAATCGAACTTTCAAAGAGCTACGAAGATTTTAATGGGACTTGGTATTTCCAGAGGCAAGTTAGATGAGCCGTCAAAGCGGGTGATAAGAAGGCTGAGGGGGGCCTCTCAAATTCAAATTCATGTTACTTTGTCAAGTTTCCAAACTTGAGTCAGTTCTCAGACCCAGAACGCTGGAGGGATAGGTTCTTTATGAGAAGGAATCCTACAACTCGATGACAATAATATTCAGTTGAAATTCCTCCAGTCCTTCTCCCAAGGGACTACATTCATTTACTCAGGTGACAGTGTATTTGAGAAGAGAGAATACTCAAACTCTTCAATGATTATTAGACATAGGGTCAGAATTTACACTTGATACCCAATATGGGACTCAATATGCCATACTAGCTCTCCTGTTAGAGCTGAATGTGGAGATCAGTTTAGGGGGAGTATTGCCATACAATGAGGCTGTCTGGGGCCAGGAAATAAATGGAATCTTGGAGTCCTAGGTCTGGCTGACAGTGGGTCCATTGGTTTCATGGACCCACTTGATAGTCATTTGCTGGTATAATTGGAACACATATACTTGGCGTTTGGCAGAAACCCTTGCAATTGGATTTGCTTCCTTAACTTGTGGAGAAAGAAATTTAGTGAGGAAAGCTAAATGGAAACCTCTGCAACTGTGCCTCTACCCAAGCCAAGATAGTAAATAAAAAGATAATATTGCAACCTGGGGAGAATGGTAGACGTTAGGGCTACCCTCAAAGCTGTAAAGACTACAAGGGTGATGGTTTGTAATGAATCCCCATTGAACTCACCAGAATGGCCCCTACAAAAATGAAATGAATCATGACTCAATGATTGACTACTGCAAACTTAAATAGTGGCCCTAACTGCAGCTACTGTTCCAGGTAGGATTTTACTAAAGCATATTAATGTACTATTGATTTGGTGCGTTCATTCTTTTCCATTTCCATAAGAAAAGAGGATCAGGAGCAGTTCATATTCAAGTGAGATGGACGAGAGTACACAATTATGGTTATGGTTATGTTAGCCCTTCAATCCTCTGTCATAATATTACTAGAAGTAATATGGAATGTCTGACATTCCATGGAACATCACATTGGCCCATTATATTGACAATGTCATGCTAACCAGATAAAATGAACTAGAAGTGGCAAATTGTGATTCTTCAAGTAGAGCTGGAAAGAGAGCACAGGTTGGAAACCTTGGCAAAACACATAGGATCCAAAGAGAAAATTAAAGATTCAGAATCCCAATATATTAATAAACTTTTTAGGAATCCAAAGTTCTAGAGAATGCCAGAACATTCCCTTTAAATTAAACAACAAAGAACTATATCTTACACCTCTCACTGCTGAGGAAGTAGCATGACTCTTAATAACCTCCTTAGGTTCTAGAAGCAGCATATTCTGTACCTGGCATTCCTACTCTGACCCATTTGCTGGGAAGCACTAAAGGCTATGGGTTTTGAGCTGTATTCAGAGCAGGAAAGAGCAGAAGGCCTAGGCTATGGTAAAGTGCTCTTGTCACTTGAGCTATATGACTCAGGAGCCCCCATGGTACTAGAGGCATCTATGGTAAGAGAAGGTCGTGTATAGATTTGATGGAAAGCCCAAATAGAAGAATCATAATGTAGACCTCTGGGGCTCTGGAGGCAGTCTCTGTGGTCTACAACAAAAGACTAGCACCATCTAAAAGCAGTTACTGATGTGTTACTTGGCCCTGGTGATTATGGACCTTCTGACCATGAGATACCAAGGGACCTTGTGGCCAGAGCTATTCCTTTTGAGCTGAGTTAAATTAAAGCCACCAAGTCCTAAGGTGAGATCAATCCTGCAGCAATCCACTCTAAGATGGATATGATACATCCAAGATTGGGCACAAGTAGAGCTGAAGAGAGAGCACATGTAAGCTTACCAAGTAGGTGGCCCAGAGCCCCATGCCATTCATTCGTATTGCACAAGTGTACCTCTCACAGTGCATATCTGTGGCTTAATGGGAGGACATTTAAGACCAGACAACAGAAAAGTAAAAAGGCCAAGCTTTATTTATAAGGTAGCTTGGATGGATATTGATGAAGGGAAATCCAATGGGCAGAGTTTTGATACTAAGAGCAATTAGTCATTAGCTTTGTGGAGAAAAAGAAGTGGCTAGAGATAAAATATAGATGAACTCATAGGCAGTGGTAAATGGCATGGCTGGTTGGTCAAGGGCCTGGAAGGAGAAATGTTGGAAGATTTGAGACAAGATAAAGAGATGTGTGGACAAATCTGTGGAAGTAGAAGTGTAAAGGTTTTCAAACTGCATGTAACACTCAGCAGAAAACATCTACCGTGGAAGAGATGCTAAAGAGCTGAGTGGAATGACTCAGTCTGCTGGAGGAAGCTAATACCTACTATTGGCCATTCTGGTGCTGGCACAATGAATGCATGAACTAAGTATCCAGGGGGCAAAGGTGGTGACTATGCTGGGTTCTGATTCATCAGGTTCATCAAGTGACTGCTGCTATTGAATGGTCCTTGGAGGTAGATAAGAACTTTGAAGATGTGCTAAGAACTTTGAACAAACACCCTGGATTATTGATTATTTTCACCTTTTCTTTTTATCATTTTAGCTTTTGGATGCCTTTGTGTACTCACAGATAGCGAGTACACAAAGCAAGGATGTGTTGGCTGAAGAAGAGTCATTAAAAATAAAGGACATAGTAAAACTACATCTGAAGATGATATGCTCTTGTATATTGAAAATTTTAAGGAATCTACACACACACACACACACACACACACACACACACACACACACACACTATTAGAACTAATAAGCAAGTTAAGCAAGGTTAAAGGGTACAGATCAATATATGAACATTAATTGTATAGACATAAACAATGACCAATCCAAAAGTGAAATTAAGGAAACAATTTCATTTATAATAGCATCAAAAAGAATAAAATACTTAGAAACAAATTTAGCAAAATTAGTATGAGACTTTTAAGACCAAAAACTCCAAAATTTCATTGAGAGAAATTAAAGATTTAAATGGAAAGACATTTCATGTTTATGGATCAGAAAACTTAATATTGTTAAGAGGGCAATACTTTCCAAATTGTTCTACAGATTCAACACAGTCCTATCAAATCCCAGTTGTAGATATTTGCAGGAAATGACAAGCTGAACCTTAAATTCATATGCAATGGAAGAAACCCAGAATAGCCATAACATCTTGACAAAGAAAAACAAAGTTGGAATATACACATCTCCTTATTTCAAAACATATCACAAAGCTACAGTGTTAAATACGTGTGGTACTGTATAAAGAGAGACATCTGGATAAATAAAATAGAATTGAAGGTACAGAAATCAAGCCATACATTTATGCTCAATTAATTTTTGACACATGTTCCAAGATAATTGCCTGGGGGGAAGAAAAGTGTTTTTAACAAATGGTGCTGGGATGACTGGCTATCTACATGCAAGAGAATGAAGTTGAACCCCTACCATACACAGAAATTTACTTGAAATGTATCAGAGGCCTAAATGTAAAAGCTAAAACTCTTAAAACTCTACTTAAACTCTTCTTAAAACTCTTTCTTCTTAGAATGTCTTTCTTTAGAGTTTCTAAAACTCTCTCTTCTTAGAAGATATCATAGGCAAGAATCTATTCAACCTTAGATTAGGCAATGGATTTAGATAGGACACAAAAGCATAAGCAGCAAAGAAAAAAATAGATAAATTAGATTTTATCAAAATTTTAAACTTTTGTGCTTCAAAGGACACTATCAAAGTGAAAAGAAAATCCACATAGTGGGAGAAAATGTTTGTATTTGTAAATCACATGATGTTTATACATCATACATATTGTATGATTCCAGTTACATGAAATGTCCAGAATAGGCAAATCCATGGAGACAGAAAATAGATCCGTGGTTGCTGAATTGTGGGGGTTAGGGTGGAATGGAGAGTGATTGCTAATGGGGCAGGATTTCTTCGTTGGGTGATATAAATGTTCTGGAATTAGTGGCAATCGATGCACAAACTTCTGAATAAAAACTACTGAACTATACACTTTGGAGGGGTGACCTTTATGGTCCACGAATTACATTTTAATAAAGCTATTATCTTAAAAGAAGAAATAAATGAAGAGGATTGGCCCAGGAGGCTGGGTATAGAACATGAACATTAGGCTGAGGCATCACTGTGTCTGTGTACATGTGCCCAGACAAAAGCTGCTCCCACTTCCGGGAAGATTTTACCCTTCCTTTTTGCCTATCCACATCTTACATCTTCTAATTTAACTGGAATATAAACTCTTCCTCCCTCATTTTCTGTATCTAAAAATCGTATGACAGTACTACACCCTGGTTCCCCATCAAAGAATTCAGCCAGGAATTGACTGCAATCCAGAACTTGCTAAAAGTACACTTAATATGTGCTATTTGAAAGAGACAGCATGTTAACTAGCTATTCTCTTAGATGCTCTGAGCTCTATCACTGTAATAAGTTACATCATCACAAACAATGCTCCTGAACCACATGACCCAGCCAGGCACAGGCATTTTGGTGATGAGCAATGTTATAATATTTTATTCTCTGCTATTATAGAGGGTCTATATAAAAAATATCCATTTGAATGGCTTATCTTTGTCTGCCACAAAGCTGCAATGAAGACCTTTTCTTTTACATTACCCAATGACCCTCATGTAAGGGCCCAGTTTGCTTCTGCAAGTGAGTAACGTGGCTGCTTCTTTTCCTTTCCTTTGCTTTCTTTTGCTTCTCTTCCCTTCTCTTCCTTTTCCTTTTCCTCAAACAGAAACTGTCAAATGCAATAACAATATCCTGCATTTGCTGAGCATGTACTGTGAGCCTGCCCTTGTCCTTTACGTGCCCTATTTGACCACAAAATCCTATGCTATACACACTGCCATTGCCCATCTTATACGGGTGTGCAAACTGAGGCTGACAGGGAGTAAATGACATGTCCTGCCCCTTACAATGTGTAAGTGGTAGAGATGGGATTTGAACCAAGGCAGCCTGATTCTACAAAGCATGCTCAGTCCAGCTTCTGTCGCTTAGCTGCACAACCTCCCTGCAAGTTTCATTGTCTATGTCACCTGCAACATTTTTGAATTAAGGGAGTGTGAACACTAAATACATGTTTGCTTTATTCCCCACATTTCCTAGCTGAAAATGCTCAATAAATAACGTTGATTGAGTCATTCCACCAAATTCTGAGACCCTTGGAAGAATGACCCTGCATAAATTTGGGGGGCCATTTTTATTAATGATACAAGGGTAGCAGTAATCATACGGGCTGGAGGAATGGAGGACAGAGCTGAAAACACAAATAATTCATTGAAATTCTTAGATGAGGTGTCTGGAGGTTGCTTGGCACCTTAGCAATCCAACGCCTGGGGCCTCTGGCCGCTTGCACATTGCTGGTGTAAATTTAATCATCTCGTCTGATGTATGTTTCTGTAGAGTGACAGATACTCCCCATCCCACTTCTGAACAGATTTACTCTGATAGGCTTGGGGGAAAAGACCTTTGCTCAGCCAGCATGATTCAGTGGGGATATGAGGCGGCTCATCTGCAAACACATTCATAAACAAGCCAACTCTCATCCTGCAGAATTTTGACTTAAAGTTTCCTTTCTTGTCTCTCTCCTCTGTTTTCTTATGCTACTGGCAAATATAGGTCAGACACCTGGCTCCTAATTACTTCAGAGATTAAAGGCCACTCATATTTCATGAGTGCGGTCCCCACCTCCTAGCCAGACATTCTTACGGGTTTCTTTGCCCCGTGCTTCTGGGTGGCCTCTGTTTTAGAGTCCTGATCACTGAAGGAAGGTAACAGGCTTACTCTCTAAGAGCTTGCTCCTCAAAACATGGCCCAGAGACCAGCAACAGTAGCATACCCTGGGAGCTTGCTAGTGTGCAGAATCTGGAGCCCCACCCTTGAGCTGCTTCGGGCTGACAGCAAGGTGCTGATGAGGTGCTCAGGAGTTAGAAATAAGGGCACAGACCAGACGTAGTGTGTGCCATCAGCCAGGCACTGCGGCTCTCTGTGTCCCTTTTCCGCTCTCTGAGAAGGGGCATGCACGTTGTATGTTAGGCCTGTCCTTCCCTGATGTATAAAGTGTCTGGACAACTGGAGTGTACTCTCTATACTTAGGAGAAGGGTCACAATAAATGTCAATAGTGTCTCTTCCAGGGAGTGATTTACTTTCTATGCTTCATCAATACGTTGTATGTATCTGCTAGAGCATGCGGCACTCTGATTTGTTGCTGTGTCCCCATCCCCCACGTGATATTGTACAATTCCTCATGGCCCAGAAACACGTTTCGGAGTTTTGAATATCCCACACCATGGCCTCATGGCTAGCACCTAATACATGAAAGAAGGAAGGAGGGAGGAAGGCAGAAAGGGCGGGAGGGAGAGGGGATCAAAATAGGACTGAGATTTGAGGATGTGAAGGTACACGTGTCCTGGAAGTTGGAGAGTATAGAGCAAAAGTATGTAGAGAGGTGAGTGTTCAGAAAGAGAAAGGAAGGAAAACGTCTTAGGGAGGTGGCATTGAAGCACTTGGGTTACAGATAAGGGACAAGTCAAGAAATAAGGTCACTTAAATACGAGTGTGGAGCCAACATCCAAATCCAAGTCTGTGTGGCTTTTGGCCTGTACTGTCTCCTGTGTCACACTGCCTTTCACACCAAGAAAAGATAGTACTAGAAGGACCTTCCATACCTGCGTAGGAAATCCAGCTCCCTCATCCACAGGGGAGCAAACGGGCCCGGGGAAGTGGAGTGACTGGCTCACAGGCACAGCACTGGCTGGTGGCAGAACCGGGCAAGAAAGATGTTTTTGCAGAAGATCATAGATTTATACAGGTATTCAAACTCTAGTTGGTGGTTTTAGAAAACATCGAGACATTGGAGGCAGAATGTTGCAATTAAAAAACATGGAGCTGATGGAGTCATCGGGAATTCAGCAGGAGATCCCTCTGTCTCCAGCCCACTTGGAAATATGTTCACTTGGTGCTTAAAGCTTCTCAGGGAAGTTTTTACCTGTTGGAGAAGCTGGTTATTTTTGCTAGAACCAGTCCCAGGGAAAGATGGGAAGGTAGTTTCACCTCTAAGTTGTCCTCTCTCCTTCCTGGGAAATTGTCTTTCCTCCTCCACTCTCACACTCCCAAGCCCTTTACTGTGTCCCTGTCACCTCCCAGGACCCAGATGTCATTTACTAGTGGGGAGAGGTAGAGAAGGAAGATTAGACTGCTATTCCCAGCTCTGCTAATAGATACAACCTTGGGCAGGTTCTGTAACCTCTCCTTCCTCGTGCCAGCAGTGAATAGACCAAATGACCTCTAAAAACTTCGCAATTCCAAAAATTGAATCCTCTATTTTTCTGGTGGGTTACTGTCTAAGATTTATTTCCTTCTAAGGGCATTTTTACTTTCATACAGTGGCAAAAATGACCTCTCTTATATGCAAGACAACAGATTTACATGAGGAAATGGCAGACTTTGGAGATAATATTTTGGGGCAGGATATCATGTAGCAAAGTATTCCATCTACACGAAGGCAGCTCTGCCCATCGTGATGACTATTTTCATATTTGTGAAAGGAAGCTGAGGACTGCCTGTGAATTATTTGTGATACCCACTATTTGAAGCAATCTTCACTTATGCTATGCCCTGGATGCACGAGTGTGTTTGCAGAGCATAGCATTATATGATTAGCAGCAGGTATTAAATATATTATTTAGTATTAGAAGTATAAGTTGCCAGCATTAGGGCAGATTACATGTGATGTATTAGCTCTTTGGGGTTATAATTAAGGCTTGAATTACTGATTGCTATATCCAGTAACTAAATTATGATTTGCCTTTTAATTCCACAATGAGTTCTCCAACACTGGCAATCCATTACTAATTAATTAATGACAATTCTTTATTTGCAACCAGTCTGAGAATAGGTGGTTTACATCTTCTGATTATCATAGACTTTTAAAGTGACAGTTTTGACTGGGGGCATCATTTGTCTTATTATGGTATTTCTACTTTGCTTCTTGAGAAATACTATGCTGAATTCATGGTTTCAAGCATTTAAAAGCCCCTTAAGGAATGCTGTCCATTTTTTATTTCCCCCTCTTCTTCCGCCTGCCTTCTAGAAGCAGATTTGGTCTCCTGCTTCGACTCAAGTTCTTCTACACCAGAAACCTCGTGAGTGTCTCAGAACAGAGGACTCAGACATCCATCACAGATTACAAACGAGCAGGTCACACATAAACATTTCTACTGCTGTGATTAGTTCATTATGTCCTTTAGTTCTTCTGTCAATATAGTACTTCCATCTGGGCTCAGAAGGGCACTCCTAAACATTCACCAATATGTGACAATACTTCTAGGTGGAATTGATATACTCACCTTCATAATTTAAACCCTCAAGCAGGCAAGAAGTTGAAATATTGGTAACTGGATTCCTGTATTTCTAAAACCACAATACATTACACTATTATCTTCCTAGAGACTTCCCAAGACAAGGAGGCTGAGATTTAAAAAGAAAATAAAAGGTGCAGCACCCTTCCTAACAACTCTGCAGGTATGCTTTCCCCCCGTCTGGCCTCGGATTCACAGACTGACAGCTGAGGTTTCCCATCGCTCAGCTGTGGGATGTGAGCCCTCGTGTACTGACTCAGCTCCCACAAGGGCAATTACCTTCATGCTCTTGAACATCCACACTGCTAACTTTGTGCACAATGCATGTTTGATTGCTTTCCTCTCCACTCGGAATATTGCTGTGCACGGTGTACCTTTCATTCGTGGGTGAAAACTTATGTCCACCCACTCCTACAGCTTGTAGACATGCATGCTCAGCGATATGAAATCAGGCTCTAATAGCTACCTCGTGCTCTCAAACCCCATCCCTGGAAGGTATCAAAGGCTTCCCACCAAAAGCACCCTCGCCTGGCACATCAACAGCCCTCAGGGTGAAGATGACATCTGCTGGTTCCATCTCCCACAGACGAAGAGCTTGATGCAAACTCCCCAAAGCAAGTCAAGGCTAAACTAGAAACAGACAGCCAATAGCTGTTCACCCCCAGCTCATGCACCATTCTGCATTTCCACCCTAGAAGTCTTCAGAGAGTTGCAAAGAAAGAAATGCCCTTGGCTGCTTATCTACCAAGGATTTCAGGTCCTCCTGGATTGAAAGATGGTTCAGTGACTAAATAAATAATGCCGGATTCTTCTCTATGCAGAGAAGAATGTAGAGAGCTCTTGGGTGGATAGACATGGCCATCCTCTCATTGTCTCCCAGTTCATTCTGTACGAACTGGTAGGAAATGAGATACTTAGTATTTATATGGTGACTTGTGCTGGAATAAAATTGGGGTTGGCCTACCTATGCATGGTGCTTGAAACATATGGGGACCCTGAAGCTTTCGCATACCACCTGGGGAAGGTACTAAGGGGAGAGTGGCTCATTGTGTGGCAAATATCAAACCTGCTTTTTAGGCTGGGAAGGTAGTCATCAGACAGACTGAAAGAAGCCAGCGGCAAATCTGCATCTTTCCCAGTTTCCTCAAAGGGTGATCCCATAAGCTGCAGAGTTTGGGAAATTCTGCTGATGTCAGCAGCAGTGCAGGCTTTTGCCCAGCACCAAGGCTGCAATTCCCCTAAAGAGCAAAGACTTTCATAATGCTGTCCTGGGAGCGGGACTCCTAGTTGTAGGACCCATGCCCCATGCTAGTCCCCACTCCTGGGAAAAAAGGACAGTTGGGCGGCCAGATAATTCTCAGCCTCACTCCATCTCACTCCATTCTTCATTCTCTCTCTCTCTCTCTCTCTCTCTCTCTCTCTCTCTCTCTCTCTCTCAAAGTCAAGGCAGGCATGCATTCACTTGTGTACACAATAATCAACCAGCACCCCCCCCCCCAGCACATTATCCACCATCTCTGCACACCCACGTGTCCCCCACAGAGCAATTGAAATAGATCCAGGCATCCCAGGGCACGATACTCTTTTTTTCCTCTCTCATTTTTTCCCCTAAAAAAGGCCTTTTGAAAAATATATGAAACCAAGTAAATTTTTACTCATAGGTTCATGTGGCTGGAGCAGATTGACAAGGAAAACAATCACAAAATAAATATTTTTGTTTTTGTTTTTAAAAAAGAGCATTTCCCTCTACATCGTCTCTCTCTAACTTGACAGAGCTGCTTGCTTAGACAGAACGGGTGCTGCTGCAAGGGGAGCTCTGGCTGGGCCACGAGGGAATGTGGGTCAAGCCAGGGCCCCCAAACGGGGGAGGCCACGGAAGCAAGGGGCCCAGAGGGAAGGAGAGGGGTCCTCTGTTGGCGTCACTTCTCCTGTTTCCTAAGGGAGTCGGCTTGAGGAAGAGTCAGTGTGCGGGAGGGCACGGAGGAGGCGGAGTACAAAAAGTAGGAGCCAGTGTGGGGCGCCATTGTAAGAAATCTGGTTAAAAAGAATACAAAAGTGACTCCGCGGAGGGCGGGGAGAGCTCCTGCCCCTCCCATTCTTGCCCCTCTCGCTTCCTTGAATAAGAATCACTTTTAAGGATTTGTTTGTTTCACGGTTTGGCTGGTTCTTTTTCTTAATCTCTCCCTGGGCTCCTCTCCTTCAACTGCATTTATTCTAGAAAGCCCGACTTCACAGACGCCAGGCTGCCGGGTCGCAGCCTCCCCGAGGGAGCGTGTGTGTCGCTGTGCACGCGCACGGTGCGTGTGTGCATGTGTGCAGTGGCTGATTCTTTTTCTCCTGCCTGCTTCAGTCCCAACCCCAAGGTCCCATCTGCTGGGTGCAAAGAGTCTCAAGGGAGCACCTGGTTGGCACGAAGGTGGGGCCTTGGATGGTCTCCGCACCCGGATTCCTGCTCCGCTCTCCACCCAGCGCTGGGGTGCGCCCCCCATTAGCTACAGAGCTTGCCCGTCTCATACTCCACGGGGTTTGGCAGCTTGGCGTTGAAAGCCCTCAGGGAGGACTGGATCCGGCCCACCTCGTTGTTGGCCAGCTTGAGCCGGTGCCGGAGCAAGCAGGAGAAAAGGTCCAGCCGGACTTTGCCAGGAGGAGAGAGCTGGTTGACCCGGTCCCTGAGCTCTATGAGCTGCAAGAGGGCAGAGTCCTGGGAACCTTGAGTGTATGGGTAATCCAACTGGAGAATTAAGTCCCGGATAGCATCCGGGTCAAAGGGCAGACTGTAGCCGAAGACCTGCAGGGTGTTGATTTTCATGTAGCCCAAGTTCTTGGAGGGGTCGGTCATTTCCAGGGGCTCGTAGTAGATTGTCTCATTGGAGCTGTCATCTAGGGACTTGATTCGGCTCCGTAGGTAAACATGGACCGTCTCAAAGAAGGTCTTCCACCTGTTTCCCAAGGTGATAGTCCAGTTTTGGCACTGGGCGGCTGCGTCCACGTTAGTCCTTTCCCAGTCAGGGAAGCGGCCCTCGTTCACGGGCATGAACCAGCTCTCAGAGTGGCTGCCCCCGAAGGGGTTGACGTAAATGGCCATGACAGGCTCCAGGGTGCTGTTCTTGGTGAGGCAGATCTGCAGGGACAGGGCCAGCATCACATGCACCAGCCCCGGCTTATACTTGTTGCTTTTCAGAGTGAGCAGCATGCGCTTCCTCCAGGAGGGGTCAAACCAGCTGCCCAGACGCATGTCATTGCTGATAAAGATGGAGTGCACCTCGATGCGGCTGTCCCGCTTCTGCAGCAGGTACCTCAGCTCCAGGTCCTGCAGGTCTGTCTCCAGCCCCAGAAAGTTCTCCAGGGACTCGGCCACCTCAGGCCGGCACAACCCCTGAGCCAGCACATAGCCCGGGTTGCAGCTCCCACAGCGTGTGCTGTTGTCTGGAGCACAGTGGGCACATGCAGGCCCTTCGCCCAAGGCACATGGGATGGGGCCCTGGCAGGAAGATTGGTCATAGGGGCAGGTGCAACTGTGGCTCTGTTCCAGGAAGGTGCCAGGTAAGGTGCTTTCTCCACAGTAGAGCAGGGACTGGATTCGGTTCCACCAGTAGGATAAGGACCTTTGGGAGAGAAGACAAAAAGGAGCAAGAGTCATAGGAAGCCACATACTGCCATCTTCCCTGAGGGTAGCAGGACATTGGCTAACAGGCAGGGGAGGTGATGAGGAAGGTAAGAGCCCCGGTTCTGACTGATGGACACCCTACCACACCACTCAAGACTGAAGAGGGCCTGGGTCTCCACGTCTGGTGGATCTGCACCAGAAATACTTGACATCAGCCTTGTTCTGGACGCAGCCAGGCTCATCCCTCCCAAGTGTCCCTTCACAGCCTTACTCAAAAGCCCATAGAAGCTCTCCACTGTCTTTCCTGTCACAGCCAGTTTTCACCCTTCTAAACGAGACCTTCCGACAACTGGCCCTCCAGACCTTCCAACCCCATGCAGACTTCTTTCCCACGTTACAGCCTCGGTCCTTCCTATCCTCCCTGCTTCTGTCACTCTTCCATCAAGAACAGGAGTTGGCTATGACTGGCTCCTTCTTAAGATTTAGATTCAGAGGTCCTCTTTGACTCTGCTTTCAGAAGAACTCCCCTGCCACTCACTGTCACATCACCCGGTGTCTCTGTGATCCACAGCAGTGACCAGTATTGGAAATTGTTGGGTGTATTTATTGTTGACTTGTTCATGGATGTCTTCCCTGTAAATGTCATGAGAGCAGGGACACTGTATTATCCACCAACATATTCTGAGAAACTAGAATTATGCCTGGTGCTTAGGGAACATTACATAATGATTTGGTGAAAAGAAATGAACCCGTCTCAGAGACCCTTGTTGGCCTGTCCTCTCCACCCATGTTTTCCTTGTCACCTGTGCCTCAGTGAGAGTCGTCCCTCTGGGTTGCTGTGAGGGCAGCTCTGCTCTTCTGGAATGCTCCATCCCATGTGCACCAGTGCGTCTCCATCTCCTCCTGCACAATCTAGCCAAGACCACCTTCTCCAAGGTGGATGGCTCTTCTCTGACCTTTGCTTCTCCTCAACCATGTTTTGATTTATGTTTCACGAACGTGCATTTGAGTAGCTGCCACATAGTTATAATTTTCTAGTTTTTATGCTCTGTATATTTACTAATCTTCCCTAATTAATAAATATCCCTCACCGCTTAATGACAGCACGTGCAATATGGACATAACAAAAGAGTGTTGAGTCAGAGAGAGAACAAGCTGATGAGTGAGTGCCTGTCCTGAGCTCGTGGGACCTCAGCTCTCTCTGCTCCTGTGATGCAGAGCATCACTTGTTTGAAACAGTCCAAAGGACATATTTCTCATCTCATGCACTTGGTGTATGAATTTGAACTCTACCCCTTTTTTTCTTAAATTCTTATTAAAATGGAAGTAGATGAGGATTAGAGTATTATTAAACTAGCATGTGAATCTACTATCATTTATATCACAGTAAAATTAGCTCTCTTTTTTCACTCTCTCACTTCAGATGCAACTCATGATTGAGAAGGACACACAAGTAGATCCCAGTAACAGGAGAATCTAGAAGGGTGTGTGTGGATCACCACCCCCAGATCTCCCATGTTGGACAGGGAGTCCTCCCTGGCCACAGCCGTGGCGGGCAGCGCTGAGCTCTGGCATCGGAGGGTGCTCACCTTTCCTTGGGGAGGCGGAAGCGAGGCTGCCGATGGCAGCGCTTGCAGAGGTTGAAGAGCCGGCGGACGAGCCGATGGGTCTTCTTGAAAAGCACTTTCAAGCTGTCTCCCAGCTGCTGGTAGCGGTGCTGGAGGCTGGTGTCCACGGCCCAGAACTGGGAGATGGCTGTGGAGTTCAGGAACCTGTCCTCAGGCAGCCTTTTTAGCAGGGCCTGGAATTCCTCTGAGGGCAAGGACATAGAGCTGAGCTGAGGGGAGTTGTGCAGACCCTGGGGGAGTCGGCAGGTGCTCCCCAGATCAGCAGAATCACTGGAAGGAGCTGTCACCTCCGCCCTCCCAGACCCTTTACTTACTTGTTTTTCAACAGCTTTATTAAAGAATAATTAACTTACCATAAAATATGACTCAGAATTCTTTCCCATCCTTCCTGTCCTTAATATGCTTCTGAGTTTCAAAACAGATCTCTGTCATGACCCAAGGTCCTTTTTTTGCTAATGACATTGGGATGCATCTCTGTACTCTTTTAACTTCTTTGTAAGCCATTCACAACACTGTCTCTGGTCTGTCTTCTTCAATAACACAACCTCCTGATGGGGGATGTGGGGCACTCATGAAGATGCGAGCTCACCAGCTAGCCAGTGTGGACACAGAAGATGGGGAGCTCCCAGCTCAGAAATCTTCCTATAAACCATTCAGCCTCTGAGACCAGCCTCCCCTCTCCCCATCCTTCTCTGTGACTCTAGGATACATTTCCTTTCCTTCAAGCTTCAACTCTTGGCCAGATACCTGTTCTTTCCTGTCGATAATCCAGAAGAAGCGTACTTTCTGGTTCTCAGCTCCTACTGCCCTTCTTCTCCGAGCTTCCTGGCACAGCGTGTGTTCTGAAGGCATGGCTCAGATCTCTGTCCATGGTTCTGATCTTATTTGGGACCTGCACCACGCAGTCTCCTGGTGGCGGTCCAGAGAGCCCTCCGCTCTCATTAGCAGTAACTCAAGATGGTGAAAGCCCCAAGTCACTTCCCACACACTTAAGACTTATCAAACAGATCCCCACAGTAGTCGAAAGCAGCTGGGGTTGGAGGACTGAAATGTAATATTCTCCTTAGCTACTAAATGCCTTGCTAGGACTTGAAATGACAACGCCTGGGGCCTCAGTACATTCTAATTTCCTAAGCACCTGGTTCTACATCCCCCCAGAAGACTGGAAAATCACCCCTAGTCATGAAACTCAAACTAGCATGTGCCTAATTCTCTTTATACAACACATAAGCCTACAAAAGAGTAGAGAACAACAAGATAAGCTCCCATGTGCCCACGACCTACAATTTGGCATTTTGCCTTATTGACTTCAGATTTTGTTTTGTTTTAGGAAATAAGGCAAAGCAAATCTACTTGAAGACCCCAAGCTTTTCCTTCATCTCCATCTAGTTGTAGCTACTCTCTTAGAAGTTTTCTTTATCATTATCACATTTTTTTGTTTTCTACAAATGTATTTATCCATTAAAAAATCAAGTACTATTGGCTAACATTTTTTAAATGTCCTATAAATAATATTAAGTATGCATTATTTTCAATAAATTATTATAGTGTTATGTACATATAAATATGTATATAACATATCACCTTTTTCATCTTGCTTTGTTTTATCCAACATTGTTTTTGAGATATGTCCACATAACTATCATTCATTTAGTATTAAAATGTATGACCATATCATGCAGAGTCCTTTTTATGTGAATTTTATCTAAATTATCCCATAAAAACCTTCTCTCCAACTATCATTATCACTTTCCTTCTTTAGCAGATGAGGAAACTGAGGCATCGAGAAGCTGCATGGCCAATCCAAGGTCTCAGAGCTGGTTGGTCATAGGGTGTCTTAGTCTGTTCAGCTGCTACAAGGAAACACCACAGACTGGGTGGCTTATACACAAACAACAGAAATCTGTTTCTCACAGTTCTGGATACTGGAAGTCCAAGATTAGGGTCAGGTTCTAGTGAAAGCCCTCCTCAGGGCTGCAGACGGCTGACTTCTCACTGTGTCCCCATGGTGGAAGGGGGCACTCTCTTATAAGGGCACTAATCCCACTCTGCCCTTGGGAATGGGCACTCCTCACTCCAAAAAGCCCCACCTCCAATGCTGTCACCTTGGGCATTAGATTTTCAACATATGAATTTTGGGGGGATAGAAACATTCAGACCCTAACACAGAGTGAGGATGCAAAACCAAGTCCTCATAATCTAGGTCTCAAGGTAACCTTAGTATCAGTTACAACAACAACAACGGGCAACACCTAGTGTGTACTGGGTCTCCTAGAACTATTTATGTACTTTATTCATTCGGCCAAAATTTACTGTACATCTGATGTGCAGACACTGTTCTAGACACTGTGAAATCTATAGCAAACAAGACAGACAAGGCCTATGCCCCCAATTATATTTACTTTAGTGAGTTCTTAAAACACATCACTTCAGTTGTCATTATGTCTGTTTGCATGTAGAGAAAAAGGAAACACCTTGAGACTCAGAGTGGTGATAGACCCTGCTTGAGGTCACAGAGACTGTAAGTGGCTGACCCAGGACCCAAGCCCAGTTCCCCTTGATTTTACCCTGCACCTCACAGCCACCTCCCATTGACAAGGAGGGACTCTGGGACAACCAACTGCTTACCTGACTCCTCAAACTGCCTGTTCTGAGTGGCCCAGGAGTCCTGGATCTGCAGCAGGTTGTCCTCCATGGCCTGGATGTCAGCATCAGGACAGTTGCATTCTGGGAAGGTGGGGCTGCACTTGCACCAACAGTCATTCTCCTTGCAGATGAGCTCGCCCTCTGAGCTACATGTGATGTAGCTGAGCGCTGCAGCCACAAAGCGCTCACGCAGGTGTTCAGGTAGCAGCACCTGCAGGCCTAGGGAAAGGACTTGTCAGGGAATTACCCAGGCAGAACCAGCTTCCCTCACCCAATGCTGCAGGACCCCCAGCTGGGGTGCTGCTGCCTGTGCATCCTGGGCCTAGGAATGGTCACCCCAGGGCCCGATCCTGCCGAGCTGGTTGGGAGAGACTTGCTGCTGCCCCAGTGACAGATGGGGGAGGATCTGAAAATGCAAATGAGGAACATGAAAGCCTAAGGCTTAGTTGAACCCCTTACATCAGCCAAATTGAGAGCGTGCATATCATATGAACAGGCTTATTGGCCACACATCAGCATTTCTAGGATGGAAACAGGAAGATGTTTTAGATAAAAGAAGAGCTTATAGCTCTCATGAGGGACAAATCAGGCCTTGATGAGCTCTTTGCTTTGCCTCTGGTAGCCAACCTGTTTCTAGCTTCACTGAGATTAGCAGCAGGCATCCTAGGATGTTACTGATCGCCGATTCTCCTGGGCCCTGCGCCTCAGCCCTGGTTAGGAAGCAGTTGCAGGTAGTGTGGCTGCACAGTGGCATACGTGGAGAGTACACCAAGTACTTTTCATATGTGATCTCAAGCAGCACTTGTGGTCATGCTGAGGCTCCAGTAGGTGAGGTAATTTAAGCCCAGTGACCTCAGTGACCTGCCCAAGTCACGGTGCTAGTAAAGTCAGCTTGATGGCAGACCCTGCTCTTGTCCCATCCAGTCACACTGCGTATTTGGAACTGGCAGCCCCACCTCAGTATGATTTAACTCTTGAGGAGATTTGCAAGCAGGATGGTCATGGACACCCTAAGATCAGTCATGCCTGGAGAGGCATGAATAGCCCTCAGTGCTCTGGTCTTGGATGTGTTATTCCACTAACACTTCTAGTTTCCCACCCATCTGCAGTGGATATGAGTGTACTAGTAGCAGACTGTACTCTTAACCGGCTTCCTGCATGGCTGTTGGAAGCCTATCAAGGGACAAATGAAGGACAGGCATGTCTTTGGACACAGCCTGGCAGGCTCAAGGTCAGACCTGCAGGAGGGACCTTGTGAGACCCTGTACCAGAAGAGTGAGGGACCTGGGAACTTCTTGATATGATGAGCTCTCCTTTTCTCAAATGCCTGCCAGCTCTTTATTTTTATACCCTGACCTTGTCCTTGGCAGGAAATTAGAGAGCCCAAAGTATGTATCCCATCTCAGCAGACCTCGACATACGACTCAGAATTGCAGCAGCAGTTGGATGTTTGGTGTTCTCCTATTCTGATCTGCTCCCCGATTTTCCTTCTAGTGCTGTGCCCACAGTGGCACTTGAGCCCTCCTGCCCACACCTCCTGTCCACAGGCTCGCTTTCAACACTCAGCCCTCTGCAAGTCCCCTGTCCCCGTTACGTCCCTCCTCCTCACCATCACATTCCCCATTGCTATAAAATAAGTGCCTGGAGCACTGTCTGCATGAGTGATGGGCTATAAAATTAAATGGCATAAACTATTCCCAATGAACCACCAGAGATTCTAAACTTCACTCGTCACTAATTTGCAGACACAAACCCAGCCCTTCCGGGGACGTGGGAGAAGAGGGATGCTAACTGCATGAGGTGCCTCTAAATAAGGGAGGCTTTTGCTCCTCTTTGTTATCTGTTCCTTGATTCCTAAAGCATCTATGGGTTGTGTCTGGCTCAGGGTGCTTGGAATTTGTAGTTGTAGATCCTGGGTGAGGGCTATTGATTTTCTAATACCTAGACAATAATATCTTAAGCAGAGTCCAGTTCAGTTAGGCTTGAAGAAAAATGAATGTTTCCCACTGCCAAACAGCTTTGCCTGAATCACTTCGTGTGGCCTTGCCCCAGGATGCTTGGGGACAGACAGCAGGAGCCGAGGGCCACCCTTTACCTCCCAGCCTCCTGACCCAGTGTCGCTGCCTTGCCCGTTTTCCTGTTTCGTGTCCCCTGTTCTGTCCCCAATGGAGGGTCCCATTCCTCTCAAACTGTTCTGGCTTCGATCTCCCTTGGAAGACTGCAGGTAACGAGAGAAGCAGGGGCTACTCTCAGGGTAACCAGAGGTCCCAGTCTCTGTAGTTCTCAGTTGAGCTAGAGATGGTGGCCCCACTGCCATTCTGCAAAGCCAGCAGTTCCCAGTGCATCCTTAGGGAAAAGTGGAGGGTTCTCTGAGCAACAAAAGAGATCACTGACTAGGTGAAGGCAGGCAGGATGGACGTGCTGTCGCTGTAGGACAGTGACAGAGTTCGTGGAAGGACTATGAGGGGGAGGATTCAGGTGTTGAGTGGTATGAGCATCAGGTCTTGGGTGTCGGGAAACCATGTCAGAAGTTTTCACAAAGGAATGATGGACAGTGGTGACATACAAGTTCCAGAACTCGCGGTAAGGAGGGTTAGGCCAGTGGGGCAGGCAGGAGGCCTTCCTGCTCCTTGGTGACCACGGTCTTCGTGGGCCATGGATGGCACGGAAGCCCTCCCTGCTCAGCTTACCGAGTAACTGCACTCTGTTCTCCGGACTCTGCACCAGGACGGAGCTGACCGAGTCCAGGTTGTCGTAGTTGCTGCAGCCCAGGGGGCCAGTCCTGGTCTCCGTGACCTGGAGAAGGAAGGGCAGAGTGTGGGTGTAGATAACAACGGGACATTTGTCCTTGGCACTTCCCTTCCCCAGTCAGCCGCTCTCAGTGCCTGCGTCCTATCCTCAACTGGCCAGAGGAATAGCATGTGTCCCCCACTCCAAGGAGCATAAAGCCACCTTTCTTCCTCGTTCTGAGATGGCGAATGTCAGTGGGGTAGGGCCGGCAGTAGCAGTTGTACATAGAGGGAGCCTCTCAGAGGGAGCCAAACAGAACCCGTGTCTGGGAGGAGAAAGCTCAACGTGGGCCAGGGAAGCTGCAGTGTCCGCTTCTGCCCCGCCGGGGGAAGGCAGGAGGCCAGATGCAGACGCCGTCAGCCGGCTGCTGAGCCCAGCTGCAGCCACTCGACACGATGCTCACAGGCTGTCAGGATCCCAGAGAAGTGAGCACTAGAGGAATGTGAGTTACGGGTATTATTATTAGTATTAAACATTTAAGTCCCACCTCGGCACTGAGAAATCCTCAGAGAAAATCAGCTATGGGCTCACTGCATATTTTAATAAGTGTATTAAATATACATAAACTCTTACAGGCATGTAATATTCCAAAACACCATGGAGTCATTTTAAAATATTATGAAGTTGGCCCGTCAGTTTTTCCCTGATGTTTAAAGTATAAGATGAAAAATGGAGAGCTTTAAATGCACTGAAATAATTATGTAATAAGAATGATGGGGACCTGAGGCCCTTTCTTCTCCAGATCTCTGAAGGCTTTGCCAACAATCAGTCAACCAATCAACGAGTATTTATTGAGCAGTCGCTGTTTCAATTCCATACAATTCATCAAACATTCATGGAGTGCCTTTTCCAAAATTCTTCAAGGAAATCCACACTGATCCCTCTGACCTTCTCTCCTGGCTCTAGGGAGATGGGCTGCAGCTTTCCATCCTTTCCCAGGAGTATATCATTGATGTCTGGTCCTCTACACACCAAAGGCTCCACAGAAGTCAGCCCATATTAATTTGGTTCCCCATGTTGTCAATAGCAATTCACAGTGCCTGACACATAGTAGGTACTCAATAAGTTGGAGAATTATCAGTAATGGGTTCCAGGCTTTGGTGGGGGTGCAAGGCGGGCACAAAGATGTACATGTTATATACTGTATTGTCCAGGAGACGACACCCTGGGCAGGAGGTAGGCACATGCACATCCAGGTCAGCCAGAAGCCATTTGTGACACTGAGCATCAGGGAGGGTACAGCTCTGAACCAGGGGAAGACAGGGAAGTAGCACCAGAGAAGATACCAGCTGAGTTAGTCCTTCGGGTACATGGAAGGTGGACAGGAAGAGAAGGAAGGGACAGGGACTCTGAGGAACAGAAGGAGGGGCAGCAGGGTCTTGGGTAGTGTATGTAGCCAGCACGCTGCAGTTAACACGGTGAATACCAAAGTGTAAGTGACATCAGGCTTAAAAAATACCCCAGAACAGAGTAATCAAGTGAAATACAGTAGAGAGAGAGAGAGATTGGAGGGATCCTCGTAGCTTAAAGTAGTCAAAGAAGGCTTCATGGAGGAAGTAAGCTATGACTTGGTCTTGATGGATAAGTGGGGTGGGAGGGAAAAGGGGGGAATTGGGAGGGAAAAGGTAACTGCAGACAGCGACTGGGGAATGACAGACATGGCACATGAGACGCAGCTGGGCGGCCTGAATGAAAGGGGACCAAGACCATGCAGGGGCAGGAACCGCCTCTAGTTGTCCAGGTTCATCCTCCAAGAGTGCCCCATCTAACCTTCCCTGTAACTCTCTGAGCTAATCCCAAAGGAGGAAACCAGGGCTCGGAGAGTTACAGGGCCCCAGACCGCTGAGCAGCCAAAACAGGATTTTAAATTTGAGTCCCCAGACTCCAGTCAAGTGCCCCTTGTGTCTCCTGTGAGGCTGTGTCAGTGGACTGCAGGAAATAAAGCAAGTTAGACCCTTTTTGATGACATTATTCTTCAAAGCAAATATTTGAACCAGCCCCGTCCACCCAACATTTTAGCCATCTGCCTTCTCAGAATGTGAACTTGGGGCCCAAGTGAATAGCCTTGAGGTTGTAGCACCCTTATATTACAGACAAGGGAGCCAAGGCCAAGCAGATTAAATGGCTTATTTAAGGTCACACAGCTAGTCACTTGCAGGACTAGGACCCATTAGAGTCATTCCTTTTTCCGTCCACTCACTCACTCATTTAGCCAATGTTCAAGGAGCAGCCAGAACTCAGGGTGAGTCAGCCATGGTCGCTGCCACCGGAGTTAGCAGACGAGTGGAAACGTGCTGCCCCACGCCTGAGTCCTGGCTGTTGCCCAGGGCCTGCCTCCCTCCGCAGGTGGGCAGTAGGTACTGAAAACTGTCTCTGGATTGAGTGAGTGATGCTTGGCGAGTTGTCAGACTGGAGTGGGAAGGGAGGGAATTGGGAGGAAGAGCAGTAACTGTAGACAACGACCAAGAAATGGCACATGAGGAGCAGCAGGACAGCCTGAATGAAGAAGGGGACACGACTATGACAGGGACAGCCTTTTTGTCTATGGTGTAAAAATCCCTGTACGAACAGCCATGGCTAAGGACTAGCCCACCTGTTGTGGAAGAGCCTGCGCCTCTTGGAATGGGGTGGGCTAAAGGGCGGGGTGGGATGGCAGGTATTTGGGAGACTTGCCCGTGTCCCTGGTGCCAGGCCAGCCCATTGTCACAGCGTCCTGTGCTGGATATTCCGTCCGCTCACCAGCATCAGGTCCTGGCACAGGGGGAGCTATACACCTTGTGCAGGAACAGGATGACTCCCAAGGAGGACAAGGGAGCAGCCCCCTCCTCCCTTTGCCCCGCCGCGCTCCCTCCCTCCCTCCCGCCAGTCCGTGTACTTTCCCAGCACGCTCTTAGCATTCTGGGGCTGCCTCTGGTGCTTTTTGCTGACCTTCACTTGGCTGTTTCGAAAGGTCAGCTCCACATAAGGATAGTCAGTTAGGTGAGTCTTTGAAAGCGTGCGAGTGGCTTCACTTTATTAATTGTGGCACAAGGACTGGCATGAGGAAGAGATGGAGACCGTGATGCCCATGCTCACACGTCCTGTGAGAGGGAACGATGCAGGCCAGATCTCCACGAGGGAGGGAAGCCTTCTGGATTCAGTAGATCCCACTGCTGTTCTGCTCTGTGCCACGTCTCCTCCCAGCAAGTCAGGGAGTGGGGTGGAGAGCGGGGCCGGCGAGGGTGTTCTGCAGGTACTGCCTAAGCACAGACCTGATAAGCAGGATGGCCTGAGGGCCCCTCCCCTGCAAGTAGAGACAGTCCCAGAGCCCCTGCAGGGTGGGTCTGGAGAGCCCCGTGCCTTTCTCTGTAGAAGAGGCGGACAGCTCTGGCAGATTATAAAGGGGGCCCATCGAGGTAATGGAAAGTGCAGTTCACTCAGGCGCACATGTTCAAAGAGCGTCTCAGATAGGCTTTCAGAAAGGGAAAATAATTGTGTGCTAATTGGTCTGTTGACAGAGACCGGCCTGCCATCAGAAAGCCCTGATGGATCTCGGGTTCATTAGCACACCCAATTTCCCATAAATACCAGAGCCTGCGAACCCTCCTCCCAGCCGGCCTGCTCTCCTCCCGCTGCCCTGCACTTCCCTGCTGCCCTGGTCCTACCTAGGGCGACGCCCCGCGAAGCTCAGGGCACGGTCAGCAGGCTCTGATTGTGAGTGATGGGGCCACGGCTCAGCTCAAGAGCAGGGCTGAGGGGGTGTGTGCTTAAAAGAGCTGCGAATTGAAACCCGGCTACTGCAGTGAGGAATCCCGACAGGTCATTTTATGGATACCCTGTGAGGACCGCTCCCTATTGCCATCCTGGGGTCCACCTGAACTGTCCTGTGGGCTCTTTTCAGTCAAGCCCAGGGCGTCTCCAGCCCTCCCCACCAAGTTCTTCCTCAGCCTTCGATTCAACAGAGGGTGAACTACAATAAGGAACAGACCCCCTCCCTTCCAGTGGCCCTCATCCCTTCCCAGGAGTGATGGACAGGATGGATATGTGTTCAGTGTGCAAAGTGTTTCCATGGCAACCGTATCATTTGGTGTCACCCCAACCCTATTGTAAAGCTGGGGGCGATGTTCACAATATCTGTCGGACAGGAATGTGCCCACTAATCAGAAAAGGTGCCAGGGCAGGTTCTGGAGGCCTCCGAAGGCACATTAGCCCTGTGGTTACTGTGTGCCACCCTAGTCACCTGATCTCTCTCCAGGGGGGACCTGAGGGTGCCCAGGGAGGGATCAGGTGGGTAGGGTGGCACACAGGTGGTTTGGGTGAAGACTGTTTGCCAGCTGGTATGGAAGTGTTTTAACATTTCAATAACCATATAAGAGGCATAACAGCTGACTGTAAGCCCTGGGTGTGGGTAAGTCAAATAGTTCGTAACTCCATGTTCTTGAGGTCATAGAAATAGTAAGCATCAAGGCTAAAACCCAATCACAGATCTTCTCACTTGAGTAAGTTTGTTACTCACTAAACCACATAGCCTGTCTTCACCTATCAAGCATTTCATTGAGTGTCTCACCACATGCCGGACGCTACAGAGGGACCTGGAACTGCACGCTCCAGCCCTCCCATCGTGGTGGGTGTGAGGAGGCAGAGATGGGCATGTAATAGTAATCTAATGTGACGAGTCCCTTACTAGAGGTGTGTGCTGACCAGGGCCAGCCTTGCCCCAGAGGGTGATCACAGTGGGTCTCAGAGGAATGTACTGGCTAAACAAAATGGAGCAGGGAGCTTCTTTCTCTAGGTTAGTGGAAACAAGTTGCTAACAAAGGGCGAAAGTAAGAGCTTTGAGAAATAAGAAATAGGCTGCTGTGCTGGAGGAGTTTTCCTTCGGCAAGGCTGAGCAGCTGAGCAGGGCCCTCACCCCCACCCACTTCCACCCATCATAAGGACTGTGCTGGAAGCCAGCTCAGCTCCTGCTAAGGCTTGTTCAGTGAGGGACATTGGTGGCAGGTGCCACGACACCAACAGGAGTGTAAGCTACAAAAGATGTCCTCCAGGTTGTCGGACCTTGCTCTGTAGATCTGCAAATGATAAGTGTGTTAGAGAAAAGAGATGGTCTCCGGTCCTTGATGGAACCCCCTTCCTGTCAGGATGACATGGGCAGGCCAACTCCATCAGGTGAGCAGACACGGGATGAGATGCCCATACCTGCTTTGCTCCGTAGTTTAGCAGCGTGTCCTTGGACAGGTCACGCAGCTCCGTAGACCTCACTAAGTTACATAGGGATGAATGAAGACTTGGAGAAGTGAAGGTGGGAGGAAACACTAAATGATCCTAGTTTTTTTCATGGCTCTCTGGAGCACCTTTCACGGGGGAGCCCACTGTCCTCCTCAGCAGAGAAACTCCTGGTCAGTCAGCCCAGTGGGAGGTGAAGAGTCGCCTCACGTTACATGTACAATTGGAGGAATTCCAAAAGGTTTCCAAGGAGGGTGGCCCATCTTTTGTGGAGATGGGCAGTGGCTCTAGATCTGGAAAAGTGCATCCACAAGCACTGGAATAGATGTGGCTTGGGATGCTTGCCCACCTCTCACTCCACTACCCACAGACTTTACAAAAGAGGTGGGTCCAGGAAGCCATGGTTGAGACAGTGCAGCCCCCACTCTTTGTATTGGATGAGGGTGGACTCTGAACTTTTAATTTTATAGGGTTATTATGGACACATAAAATTCAGAATAAATAATTATCAAGCACCAGGAACTGAGGCTACAACACTGAACAAGAGAGTAGCCCGTCCTGACAGAATCGGCTGAGAGATAAAACAGAAAGATAATGTTCAGTCAGGGCCAGAGGTAGGTCCAGATAGAGCAAGGCAAAGCTATGTGCAAGCTGAAGTCACTGGTACACAGAAAAGTATGGAATAGACAGGCAAGAACTGGGACCAGAGATGCAGGTAGATGAAGCAAGTGGAAATGACAAAGTAGAAGCATGTGTTGCAACAAGAAACAGAGCAACCTGGGAGCGTTGCTGTGCTTCCACCAGTCCCATGTGTCTGGATGGGATGCAGTGTCTCATCCTTGGAGATCTGTAATATTCTTCACCGAAGTGCTCGTAGCAAACCATCTTTATACTCAAGTTACCTTGAGTAGATTTGTTTCTTTCAACTAAACATGCTTATGTGCCCTTGCACACACCTTGAGAATAGCCTAACCTATGTGGAAAATGGGGTCAGTGACTTCATTCATTCATTCATTCAACAAACCTTCATTCATTACCCATAATGTAGCAAGCTCTGTAGTCAAAGATGAATAAGACCCAGTCCCTCCCACAAGGATCTTATAGTCTCAGAGGTCATCATGTTAACTAGCAATTATAGTTCCACTGATAAGCCCTGTAAAAGAGATATGTGCTTGGAACACTGGAGAGGGGCATTTAACTACCTTGGAAGTCAGGAATTACCTTTTTGAGCTGAGCTAGAAAAGGTGAAGAAGAATCACTCAGGCGAACAGACAAAGCATTGCAAACAGCAGGTGTCCAGGAAGGAGACATAAGATCGTGGTATTGAATAAAGACTGGTAGTTAGATGGGACTGGACTACATGATACACATGGTAAGTGAAGGGTTGGGGGAAACAGGGGTCGAGAAGAGTAGGAAAGGATTGTTTGGAGATGAATCTAAAATGACAGGAAGGGTAGATCTTCAGTGACCTTATAGTTTTATTAAGAAGAGGAATCATCCCTTCTCAGTCTCCGCTTATGCTACCTGTAGTTCATGCTTTCTATATATTATTTGATTTTCACAGAAATTCTTCAAGGTAGAAAGTATTCTAGTCAACAATTTTAGGATCAGCAAAGTGAGGTTCAGAGAAGTTTGGTAACTTGTTCAAAGCCCTGCCATGAGCAGTGGCAGAGCTCAGACTCCTGGGTCTGAGCCTGTGTCGGTCACACTGCCACCCTGGCCGGGGTACAGTGGCTTGGGCTCTGTTTCATGTACATTAGGAGCATTTGAAGGAATTTAGGCAGAGGGATGATGGGATATGATGATGCACTCATGCAAGTGCACGTGGAGGGTGAATCACGGAAAAGAGCTGAGGATGGAAGGAGAAAAGACCAGTTAAAAGGTAATGCAAGAAGATCAGATAGGAGTTGAAGAGGTCCTGCAGTAAAGGAATGGCAGTGGGCATGAAGAGGAGGCAAGGGCAAGTTGGAGTTATGTACGGGGGTGATTCTAGTGGTGGATGAAGGCTTCTAAGGCAAAGAGGGAAATGACACCACGAAGGGGCGATAGAAAGTGAGAAGAGGGTCAGGTCAAAGGACGGGGATCATTAATGGATCTTTGAGTTATTGGCACAAGCCTACCTTACATGTCTAGATAAGACCAATTCTTCTCCACCTTTGAGAGAGCCCGCCACAGCACTGATGGGGCACGGGGGGCCCCATGGAAGTCTATCTTCTTGGTGAAACCCACTCCATGCTACTAACAGTTCGCTTGCATTATTTTAAGCCACTTAAAATACCAGACTCCCAAATGTCCCCTAGGCCTCTGTCACCTTCAATCATACTCGTCTCTCAGACAGTGTTCATCCTTAATCTGACCTCTCCCTTCAATTAACTTCCATCATGCTCTCTGAACCTCATCATGGGTCCTCATCAAGAGATCACCTCAATCTCTTCTCAGGGGCCCCTCCTGCACCAACCACAACCTAGCAGATGCTGCAGACATGGCTTCTGGGCCATCTTCTGTAGTAGTGGCCGTCTGCTTTCCCACCTCACACTCCTGGGCTTGGAAGTGAGAATCTGACACGGTGACATCCTGAACATGGCTTCTCCTCTCTCTGTAAATCACCTCTGGCTCCTTCGAAGCCAGAACCAGCAGGACTCTGTCACCCACGCCTCTCCTTTCTGTAGTCTGTTTCCTGTTACTTCCCCTCACTCATGGAGGATTTTCAATGGTGACCACCCTTCTCACTACCACCTCTGTCATTCCTGTTGATGTCAGCATCCATGCGAAGGATCCTTTAATTCCCCTGGCCTCCTCCTCTGACCTCCTCATCTTGTCTTCCAACCCTGCCTTCGCCACCTACACCCATGGCCACGCCCCAGAACCTGAATTTTTTGTTCACTGTACGCTCTCTATAATCTCAATATTAAGCTTGCATCTCCTCTGACCTCTCCCTTCTAATGAGTCATCAAACCTACTTAATGTCAACTATAATTTTAAAGTAAATTTATAAAAAAATTATAATGGAAAAAACCTAGACTTCCAATCTTTTGAGCTGACCAACTTTTCACTGTCCATCATCCCTTAATGCTCTCAAATCTGTTGATTCCTCGCTGTAATCACTCCTTTTTTATATACTATTAGCTCCCTTGCATCTTCTTCTTTCATTGTGTACATACACATGCATGCACATGCGCACGTGCACACACACACCCCTTGGTTAAATCCGGTTCTTCATCTATTCCTGCCTGGCTGAACATGACGTGCTGAATGTAGCTGATAAAACTCTTCTGCTGACTGGTCTCATGTTATAATTTTGGCCATGGGTCTCACATGGGCCCCTAGTGCCACCCAACAACTCACTACATTTATCAAGTCAACTGATGGACCTAATTCCTACTTTCTGAAAAGACTGTTTCATGCATTCTCTTCTCAACAAGCCCACTTCCTTTTAGCCAAGAACGTTGCTTCTTGTTTTATGAAGAAGGTGGAATCAACCAGAAGATAACACCTGCATCCCCTCCCCCCATCTACCACCCCAATGCACTTGGCCTTCTGTGCTTCGTACTGTCTCCTGTACAAAGAGGAAGTGTTCACGCTCCCGTGTGAGAACTGCCCCTCCGCCGTGCATGGAATATCAACTTGGCTCATCCACCCAGTTGCTTCTGCAATTATCCCCTGTCTTTCCTGCCTCATCACTTTCTCCCAATCATGTCAATCAACATACCAATTTTCTGGAATATCTCTCATCTGAAAAACAAAAACACCCCCACCTCGCCTCCAGCTATCACCCATCTTCCTGTTTGCCTTCACAGCAGAACCCTAAAGCATCGTCTCTCCTCTGATCCCCACCCGACTTCGCTTTCTCTCCTGAACCTCCCCCACTCAGCCTTGTGTACCCCTCACCCCACTGAAACTAGGTTACTAGTTACCTTATGTTGCCAAACGGAAGGTCAGGTCTCCTTCTAACTGCGCAGCAGCATTTAGCACAGTTGCCTGCTCCTTGGTGACATGGCTCTGTGATCTGCAGTTGGTGCTTTCCATACCTTTGTGCTCTGTCTCAGCCACCTTTGCCAGGTCCTTTTCTTCTCTGTTTCTGCAGATGGATGTGCTTCACAGCTCAGCCCCGGGGCCACTGTACCAGCTACGCTCACTCCTCAGATGACCCTGTCTCATCCTTTCCCATAGTTTTAAATAACTATGCGTGTGTATATGTTTGTATGTCACATTTAGACCCCCAGTCACGATCTTTCTCTTAAATTCCTGGTGTTTCTATCCAGCTGCCTGTTAGATATCTGTACTTGGAAGTCTAGTGGAAATGTCAAGTTCAGTATGTTGAAAACCAAATGCTCAATTTTCTCCTTTCAGATCTGCACTTCCCCTCTGTGTTGTCCTTCTTAGTAAATGGAGTCATGGTTCATCCAGGTGCTCAGGCCAAAAATCTTGCTGTTTGACCTTGACTCCTTTCTTCCAATTCATTAACTAGTCCTGTAGGCTCTATCATCAAAATATATTTGTAATCTGCTAACTTCTCAGTACCTATGTACAGCCAGCTTCGTCCAAGCAAGCCACCATTATTTCCCACCTTGACCACCTCAATAGTCCCTCATCAGTATTGCCCTCACGGGTGGCCCCTGCAGCCTGTGTCACCTCGTCTCCCGCTTCACCCACTTTGGCTCCATTTCAGCGACACTACACGGTGTTCCTGGATCATCCCAAACACACTCCCACTTCAGGACGATTGTGTTTGCTCGTCCCTCAGTCTAGAATTCTGTCACTAAACATACCCGTGTGGCTCCCTTTTATATTTCATTTGGATCTCTGCTTTAAGTGACATTCCTTCAGACAGGTCTTCTTTCAAGTGCCATGTCCCCATCCCTCTCTGTCCTTATCCCTGGATTCATTTCTTCATACCATTAATCCCGCCTGACACTACATAATTATTAGTTATGTCCCCACCACTAGAATTTAAGCTTCCTGATGTCAGGGGCATCACATGTTTTGTCCACGCATGGATCCTCGGTGCCCACAACAATGTCCAACACATAATAGGTGTTCGATAAATAGTTGTTCAATAATAAACAAATGAACAGAGCTTCCTTGTGAATTTTGGGTGGGATGAAAGCAGGATATAAGACAACATTGACCTCTACTTATCACCCTAACTTCATATTTAGAATTTTAAAATCCAGCCTTCTCAAGTATTTTCAATAGTCTTCTCTTTCCTAAAACAATATGGACTTTCCTAGAAGAAAACATTGATGTTTTTCAAACACAAGGGATCATGTCACTCCCCTTAAAACTCTCTGGTGGTTTGCCATTGCACTTGGACTTGTATTAAGAGTCTTGTCAGGGCCATGTGGCCTGGCTCCAGCCTCCCTCTGAACCTCATTGTGCTCCTGTGCCTTTCTTGTTCCCCTCACTGCAGTCACAGCATCTTCTCTGTACTCCACCAGGGCACCAAACTGCGTCCTGCCCCAGGGCCTTGGCACTTGCTCTTCCCTCTGCCTGACCCCTCTGCACACCGTTGGTTTCTTTTCATTCAACTAGCAGCCTCAAAAATCAGAACCCAAAGTGCCCTCCCCTGACCGATCCGGTGACCACTATGGTTCCCTTCTCTCGCCCCAGGAAGTCTGTAGTTTAGGACACTGTCTTCTTTATATCACCATCTGAAATGATTTTGTTGCTGTTTTCTGGTTTATTATCTTCACCCCCCTCTGCGATGTAATCTCTGGAGAGTAGGGACCTGATCTACTTTGGCCGTAGTTCCTCGGCTTGAGCCAGCCTGAGAGCAGACGCTAAACGACTATTTGCTATAGAGTGAAGATCTGGACATGTTTCAGGGCTGGGCGTGCCTCCCTCCAGAAGCTTCCTTCCCCTTTCCATCAGCCGGGCCTTGGAGCTGGTGAATACTCTGGCCTTCCCCCTGGTTTCCCTCGGCCTGTCACCTGTCCCCACTCCCACTGCCTCCAGGGCCATTACCTTGATGGCCCCTGTGGCTATCTGGATGTGGTGCAGCCGTCGCAGTGTGCTCTCTCTGTCGATGAAGTAGGAAGCGGCCAGCTGATGCAGCGTCTCCAGGGACACGGCCGAGTTGTTCCCACTGCCCCCGACAATGATAGGGGCGCTTCCTGTGGTCTCTGTCTTTCGGCCCAGCTTCCGCTTGTCCACAAATATGGTCAGGGACTCTTCTCCTGTAGCAAACAATGTGGGTTCACTGGTGAGGCCTCCTGCCCCCTCATAGTCTACACGTAAGAATATGAAACAGTTGGCCAGGACAGATGGAACTAAGGAGCTCATCCCCCCTGCTGACAACCTCGTCCCCATCCCTTCCATCTTCAGAACAATCTCATCAGACAGGACAGCAGGCGTCACTGCCTGAGAGGCCCTCCGCCCTTTCCTTAGTTCTCTGAGTCTCCCCAAAGCTCATCCCCCTCCCGTGCAGCTTACCCATTTAACATCCTCTATTGATCTCTATCTCAGGCAATCTGCCACCACAGGGGAGATAAAATTCTTTCTCTCAGGTTGTTTATGAGAAGTTGCCATGGATATTTCTGCTCCCTCTAAAAGGGCAAGAACCTTGAAGCTCAACGTCTCCCTCCCCTCAAACACTCAGCACCTACCCCAGTAGGCAGCTGGCCTGGACCCTTGGAGAGCGCCTTTTCTACCCTCAGACAGTGAGCTAAATGTTACAATAAATCCTGCTTTCTTCTTGCCGGGCAGGGGGAACTCTTCAGAGCTGGTTCTGCCTTGGGTCTTAGCCACTGGTTGCACAGTCCCCACCCTGCCCTTGCCTTCAGCCAGCCCAGAACCAATTGGTTTGTCTGGTCACCAATCTTAATAGAGCAAGCAGAGGGCAGTGACTCAACACACATTTACTTCTTTGCTCGTGGATCTGACAGCTGTCGCCACAGCAAACACTGGAATGTGGAGAACCTCGGGGTGAAGTGCTTCAGTCAAAAGAAAAGTGGGAGCACCCCCTGCTGGCAAGTGGTTGGCACGTAGGAGTCCGTCTGTCCCCCAGCCTCCTAAGCTACATCCTTGGACAGATGCTTACAAGCATGCACCAATATGCTGGAGTGAATTTGGATGTCAAGACACTGTACTGTTCTCCAAGGCACCAGAAAGAAAACCTTTCTCGGGCAGTAACGGGCCAGGAAAAACAAAGGACGCAGGAAGACTCGGGCAGCTCCACGCAGTGGGTCTTGAAGCTATTTGCAGGGACCTGGCAACCACTTCGTGAAGGGTCACGCTTTTGCTTACCTCCAAGGGTGGCAGAAAGTAAGAAATGAGTGCCGTACTTTTTGATCAGGTTTTCGGTAACCTGATGCAGACTGGGCCTCCTTCCCAGGAGGCGGATGTTGCGGACAAACTCTGGGGCGAGAGGCAGAGGCAAACTGAAGAAGTCCTTCCTTTCCAGAGCCAAGCTGTTCACTTTCCAACGTGCAAACTCCCTGGAGGAAGAACCAAGGGAGAAGGAAAAGCTCATTCTATTTGGGAGCAAGAGGCATAAAACCCAAAAGCGGGGCATGATTCTCCTCCACCGGTATCTGCTCATGTCCTCTCAGCCCACATCATGTCTTCATGTCCAGATGAAGGCTCCCACTGCCTGGGAGAGGCCCTGCGGCCTCTCATTCCCGGGCCGGGCGTGAGAAAGCCCTGTCTCAGCCGACTTGCGTCATGACTCACTCCCACCCAGCTTTCTCACTGGGGAGTGGCTAACCGGCTCCTTCACCTGAAGGAGTCCCGTAGTGGGTGTAGTAGGGAAACCAACCAACCAACCATGAAAACATTGGAACAGTGGCTTGCAGAGATAGGATCTAGAGTCTAGACACCATTGCCACTCTGTGGATGAGTCACATCACCTCTCATGGCCTCAGGTACCCATTTGTAAAGTCAGGAGGATGGTCAAACAGCAGTTCTCAAATGGTTTGGTCTCAGGGCCCCACACAATCTAAAAATGATGGAGTCCTTCCTATTTATGTGGCTTTTATCTGTTGATAATTGCCATTTTAGAAAGTAAAATTGAGACAATTTAAATTTATTATTTTCTTTAAAGATAATGTGAATCTATTACGTGTAACATAAATAACATTTTATGACAATAACCACATGTTCTAAAACAAAACAAATTTAGCGAGAAGAGTAGCGTCACTTTGCATTTTTGCGACTCTCTTTAATATCTGGTTTAGTAGAAGAGAGCTGCATTCTCGTACGTACTTCTGCATTCAATCCCTCGTGATAATTGTGGGTATTCTTTGGTACCCCACTCAAGGCAACTAATGTAGTTTCTTACAGGTTAGTTACAGTCTACCTGTGAATGCATATTCAATGAACTTTTCATACACTGTTACTTTAAAATCCAGATTCTGTATTGTACTTTGAACAGATCTTTTTACCCTTCGTGATTTTGTAACATCATGCACTGGTCATCTGGAAAATATGGGATCACTGAATTAGTGAGATAGTCCACATTTTGCCAGTTTTCATTATATAATATCAAAGCATCATATTCATTAATAACACCATCAATCTCATCAGTAAAGTCTTTAAATATTGGAAAGCTGTCAAGCTCAGGATGACAGATAATGAGTTTTATCAAATTCTAATTTTTGTTTGAAAGCCTAAATTTTATCAGTGGCAATAATACTGTCAGTTGTTCTCCTTGAATCAGCAGGCTCACTCCATCTATTTATTTATTTATTTATTTTTGATAAAATGTCTGCCAAATACTAGAATCTGAATAACCATAATTTGTTTGTTGGTTGTTCAAGAAAAAAATCAGTTCCATGAAGAGTGGCTAGTTCAGCGCATAACTCAATCACAAAAGTATTTTTTCCTTAGATGATTATCATTCTTTAGTAGCTTCAGACATGTTTTATGTGTATTTCCCATTTTATCATATAGAATATTAAAAAGACATATGCTCAAGGGTCAAGATCCAATAAAATGAATACATTTTACTGTTTCAAGGACATTCTTACATAAAGCTAGCGTGTGTGTGTATGTGTGTGTGTGTGTGTGTGTGTGTGTGTGTGTGTTTAGTGCAAATATGTAATAATGACAGAATCATGGCTGCTAGTGTTATTTGGTGCACCTGCCCTTATTCACACTAGGATGCTGGCAGTTTTAGTCACCACTGCTTTTGCAGTTTCAGTGCAAATGTCAGTATGGACATTCTAAAGGGAACTCAGATGACCCATGTTTTGAAAAGCCCTATGCTAGAAGATGGAAAAATTTCTTTCCAGTTCATCTAGAATTTTAATCTTCATGCTTTTCTCTTCCCTGAAATGTTTGTATCAAGGGAACAGATTTTGCAAGGGGAATTTTTGTCTTGGGATAAAAGTTAGAGGATCATGTCATTAGTAAGAAAAAAGTTTTCCATGGCCTCTTAAATTTTACTAGTAAGGATCAGTTCCACTGCCTTGCGAAACAACAAAATGTAAAGTCTTTTCAATCTTCTCACCCATCCCAACTCTGTTTTTCATGACAGTACTAAGCATGGGTCTAACCCCCACTCCTCACCCCAAACCCATGGATTACAAATGATAGGGCTGCAGAAGAATAAAAGAATTTAAAATAAAGAAATAAAAACCCATGCCTAATTTCGGGCCATAGAATGCTCTCATCTAACTCTATCTAGAAACCAAGATGGGGGATGGGGGGTGGGGTGGGGGACACGAGCCATATATTACCAGGGAAACAAAAGAAAAGGGATAACGAATAATTCATGATTCCACAAAGTCTTTTAAAATTCCTGCTGTGGGGTTTTATTTATCTAAGCAGGCGAGTTTATAAGAACATGTTATCATTTATTTCCTTTGTACAGGTTATGCTAAACTTTAATTAAAGCACAAGGTATTTGTCAAAAGTGTTTTCTATCCCAAATCCTACTGCCATGTAAATAACAGTTGCTTGATCTCATTTCTTATAGGCTAGATGGGTAATAAAAAGACACAGGATGCCTTAATAGATTAAAAAAAAAGGCCCAACTCTATACTGCTTACAAAAGACTCACTTCAGCTTTAAGGACAAATATACTGAGAGTAAAGGAATAGAAAAAGATATTCCATACAAATGGAAACCAAAAGAAAGCTGGGGTAACTATACTAATACAAGAAAAATATATTTTAAACCAAAGACTATAATAGGAGATTTTTAAAAAGGTCATTATATAATAATAAAGAGAACAATTAATCAAGAAGATATAACATTTGCAAATATTTATGCACCTGACATAGGAGCACATAAATCTATAAAGCAAATATGAACAGATCTGAAGGGAGAAATAGACAACAATAAATAATATAGAAGGGAATTTTAATACCCCACTTTAAATGATAGCTCAACCATCCAGACAGAAAATTAACAAAGAAACATTGGACTTAGATTACATGTTAGACTAGATAGACTTAACAGGTACTTATAGGACATTCCATCAAACAACAGCAAAATACACATTCTTCTCAAGTACACATGAAACATTCTCAGGATAGATCGTATGTTATGTCAAAAAAACCAAAACAAAACCAAATCTTAATAAATTTGAAAAGACTGAAATCTTATCATGCATCTTTTCTGACCACAATGTTATTAAATTAGAAACCAATTACAAGAAGAAAACTGGAAAATTTACAAACAATCTGCTCCTGAACAACCAAAGGGTCAAAGGAGAAATTAAAAAAAAGAATCTTAAATCAAATGAAAATGAAAACACAGATACTAACACTTATGGAATGCTGTAAGAGCAGTTCTAAGGAAACTTTATAGCAATAAAAGCTGATACTAAGAAAAAAGTAAAGATTAAAAAAAAAAAACAACATAACTTTACACCTTAAGAAACTAGAAAAGAAGAACAAAGCAGCCTAATGTAGTAGAAGGCAGGAAATAATAAATATTAGAATGGAAATAAAAGACACAGAAGTTAAAAAAAAACCAGAAGAGATCAATGAAACTTAAAGTTGCTTTTTTAAAGATTAAAAATAAAAAGACAAATTTTTAGCTAGACTAATAAAAAAAGAAGACTCAAATAAAATTAAAAGTGAAAGAGGAGATATTACAACTCATATCACACAAATATAGATGATCACAAGAGACTATTGAACAATTATACACCAACAAATTGACAACCTAGAATAAATGGATAAATTCCTGGAACATATAACTTACCCAAACTGAATTATGAGGACATAGAAAATATGAACAGACTAATTCCTAGTAAGGACATTGAATCAGTAATCAAAATTCTCCCAACAAAGTCCAGGACCAGGCAGCATCCTTGGTGAATTCTACCAAACATTTAAAGAATTAATACAGATTTTTCTCAAACTATTCCAAAAACTAGAAGAGTAAGGAAAACTCATTTTATGGGGCCAACATTATGCTTGATACCAAAACCAGAGAAGAAAATGAAATTACAGGCCAATATCCCTGATGAACATAAATGCAAAAATTCTCAAAATATATTAGCAACTGAATATACTAGTACATTAAAAGGATTATACACCATGATCAAGTGGGATTTATTCCAGGAAAAGAATTGCTTTGACATCCACAAATCAAATGATGTGATATACC
>PVJL010005529.1:77901-107058 GCA_004026885.1 Lyroderma lyra
AAAAAAAAAAAAAAAAAAAAAAAAAAAAAAAAAAAAAAAAAAAAAAAAAAAAAAAAAAAAAAAAAAAAAAAAAAAAAAAAAAAAAAAAAAAAAAAAAAAGGAAAGAAAGAAAGAAATAGAAGACATATACATAGAAAAGGAATAAGCAAAATTGTTTTAATTTACAGATGACATGGAATTATATAGAGAAAATCTTAAAGACTTCCTCAAACAAAACCTATTAGAATTAATTTAAAAATTCAGTAAAGTTGCAGAAAACAAAATCAATGTACAAAAATCAGTTGCATTTGTATAAGCTAATAACCAGATATTAAAAAGAGAAGTTAAGGAGACAGTCTCATTTTAAATTATATTAAAAAAGAATAAAATACAAAGAAATAAAGTTAACCAAGGATGTGAAAGATCTGTACACTGAAAACTATAGACATTGATGAAAGAAACTGAAGAAGGTACAAATAAATGGAAAGACGGTCTGTGCTCATGGATTGTACCTATGACAATCTACGGATTGATTGTAATCCCTATAAAATTTTAATGGCATTTTTTTCACAAAATAGAAAAATAATTTTTAAAATGTTATGGAACCACAAAAGACCAAATAGCCAAAGCAACCTTGAGAAAGAAGAAAAGAGGTAGAGTTATCACACTTCCTGATTTTGAACTACATTACAAAGCTATAGTAATCAATATGGTATGGTATTGGCATAACAACAGACACAGATCAATGGTACAACATAGACAGCCCAGAAATAAACCTACACAAATATGATCAATTAATTTTTTACAAAACAAGCCAAGAATATACAATGAGGAAAGGATAGTCTTTAATAAAACGTAATAGGAAAACTGGATAACCCCATGCAAAAGAATTAAACTGAATCCCCATCTTACACCATACACAAAAATCAACTCAAAATAGATTAAAGGCTTGAACTTAAGACACAAAACCATGCAATTTGTAGAAGAAAACATAGGTAATAAGGTCCTTGACATTGGTCTTGGCAATGATTTTTTAAAAATCTGACACCAAATCCAACCTCCCTGCTTTGTTGCAGGCCACACCCAGACTTTATTAACTAATAAAGAATTCCTATCCTATCATTTAGATTGCTAGAGGGGGGAAAAAGGCAGGCATTCCTCCAGTTTATACATTTTTTTACTATGGTCAAAGCCCCTCACTAAAAGGAAAGGCCACCATAGCATAGGGTGACTCTCACTTTAATTAAATCTGATCAATAAAAGTTGGTGATCACATTGCTTGCATGGTCACTTCATTCAGGACTGCTGAACAGTCCCTCTGACAAGAAGCTTTCTCTGACTATTCCATGCAAAAGAGCTGGTGCGCGCGCTCGCTCGCTCTCTCTCTCTCTCTCTCTCTCTCTCTCCCCCATGTTCTGTTTTATATATGTATCTTTTAGTACTTATCACCACTTGATGCAATGTATTTTTAAATTCTCTTTCTCTCTTTCCAGAATATAAACTTTATGAGGTCAGAATAGATTCTGTCTTATTCAACAGCAAGAGAACAATCCTAGATGTTCTGACAATAGAATAATAGATGTTCAATATATTTTTGTTGAATGATTGTATGATAGATTCTCTCATTTATTTTATTTAAAACACTTATTTTATATCACATCCTTTAATTGTGCAAATTATTGACAACCTGATAGAATAAAATTTTAGGATGAGAATATATAGAAACAACAACCAATTAGTGATTGATCTGCCATGAAATAGTAAAGCATTATGCATGTGTATACTTATCAATGGGAAAATCTGATTTATAAAAATGTAACTTATAATAGATGCTTTTGTGCATTTCTTAATATATATAAATCAAGGCACTGATGGCCTTTGCTTTGGTAAACTGAGTCTGGGTTCTCTTCCCTTGTCTCCCAGTGACTGTCCATGGTCCACACTCTGAAGTCTAGCAATCACAGACTGCCCATGCAGAGCCAGCTGTGCTTCATGCCCAGGTCCGGTGCTCCACACTGGGTCTAACAACAGGTTCTGTCACACTCATAGTGATATAGTCTGTCTCAACGTTTTGCACTTTTCCTTAGTCTTCATCCTCCTTTGTCCAACATCAGCCTTGGAAAATCATATATTTTATCTAAACCAAAAAGAGTTTTGAGTATATCTTACTTAATTGAATGAGAATATTGAAGCTCAGAAAGCTGAGTAATTTGCCTGAGGTTACATGACTCCCAGGAGGGGAATCTGGACTGTTAGAATTAGAAGCAGCATTTGAGTACTGTTGGCCTTTTTTTTTTTTTTCCACATTATCATGTACATTGAACATTCTCCTTATGTGATGCATTGGGATCAATGAATGAGATGGCTCAGACCCTGCTACCCCAGACCTTGTCCAATTGCCCCTTGGGCTGAAGGGATCAATATTATGGACACACCTATAATCCATTTAGAGCACCACCAGTGCCAGCGTGCAAACCAGTTGAGAAGGTCTATCCAATCCTTTTATGTTGTGAGAAAACGATGAAGCCCAGAGGGGTGTGGTTTTCCTAAAGCAATAAATATAACCCTTTGGTACCAGAACCAGAGCAAAAAGCTAATGTCCTGACCTTCCTCCGATGCAACTGACAGCAACTATGATGATGATGACAGTAACAGCAAGGAGACTCAGAGACTAAGAAAGTTAACTTGCATAAAATCACACAGTTAGTAAGCAGCAGAGCTGAGATTAAAACCCAGGTCAATATTTGGGTAATATGGCTGTTCCTATAACACTATTTTCCCTTGTGCAGGTTAGGTTAAGTGTGTTTTATTGTATTTTAATTCATTTTAAATGTTTACTATATTCTAACAAAAATATTTTCACTACCTGGCACGTTCTGTTCTAATTATCTGTAGAAAACATGCATTTGCTGTGTATCCAAAACACAGTGCAACATATACACCAAAGCAAAACCTTTTTGGATTAAGGTGGTTTCAATACACCCATTTGCAGGAGGGGAAATTAAGAGCTAGAAAAAAATCAAGTTCATACACAGGGCACCACAGGAGAAATCGGAGATAAAGACCTGATTCTAACTCCTATGGCTGTTCAGGAAATCATAACACAAATGACTTAGAAAAATGAATGATACTGTGTTAGGAAGCACTTTATGAGCAAATAAAAAATAATGGTTAACATTTAATGAATTCTTAGTATGTGCCACGCATCCCAAGCATCTTACAAGTATCAACCAATATAATATTCCGAACATCCCTATAAGGGGGAAAATATAATTGTCCTCATTATATGGATGAGGACATGGAGGCACAGGTAAGTTAATTTCCCAGTAGGTAACACCCAGTAGGTGGCGGGATGAGAATTTAAACACATGCTGTCTGGCTCCATGATCTGGTCTTTACCACCATGCTTTACCACCTCCCCTGTGAAACTCCAAGGGCAGTCATGATTTTGGGCGGGGGGGGAGGAGAGAGAGAGAGAGAATATTTCATTGGAGAAAAAATAGATGCACACGAGGATAGCGTCAGAACTGGGCGTAAGGCGTGAGCTGGCTGCAGCAAGGTTCAGGCCCGGGTGCCCAGTGCTTTTCTCTTCTATTTTACTACGTTTCTTCCCTGGTCCTCCATTGAATCGAAATAATGAGGGAGATGTCTGTGATCAGACTTTGAGTCGGACAACGGTAAAACATGCTCACAGAACGGACTAACCTGGTTCTTGCTGGCATCTGAAAACCGGAGAAGGCCGTACTGGAAGACAGCCTGAGCCAGCCAAAGAGTACATGTTCATTTCTCATTTTTCATTTAGTAGTTATTTTTTTCCAGTAATAAAATAATCAAGGCTCTTTTTTTTTCCTAGAAAAGGGATCTTTTCTACATATCCGTTAATTAACACACACTTCAATTAAACCATCATTTTTGTTTTAATTAAGACATCAAGTAAATCTCCATTTCACTCCAGCCATTTCTCTTCAGATGCTCTCCCACCGTGTTTGGTATGTGGTGAGCAGTCTGAGAAAGCCAACATTGCAAACAGTGCAGAGGCCCCAGAAACACAGAGGCCACTACTGAAGGGCTCACAGGTTAAGCCAAAGGGGGGCCAGAGGTCCCCAACCTGTAATAGGTGTTGATGCCGTACTTCAAAGGGGTGCGTCAGTAAACTGTGATAATTAATAGAAGTTTAGTTCATTTTCCATCATGTTTTAGATTAGCCTAGAGTGAACAACCGAGATTTCTGTCAAAGGGTTAACATACCCATAAAATGATTAATGACAACCAAACCAAAGTTTAGAAAAGGGGTAATCCAGTGGGCAGGGTAAACTCTAGTGTGTTTAAAGCAGCTGAACATACTGATACTCAGCACAGTTCAGATCTAACTCAACATCTCTACCTGTATTCTGAAGTGATTGTAGCTACCTTTGTCCCAAACTGCTTAACAATGGTCCCGATTGTCAATAAATGACGCTTCTGGTTGTACATGCATTTAGAGATTTTCCCAGAATCCAAAGGGAGCTGCAGGGGGAGAGCAGAACAGCCATGCCAAGCCTTAGGCAACAGAAGCGCTGGCAGGGCCTTGGGCGTGGGCCAGCTCTGGGTTTGCAGCACAGGGTCTCAATGAGAATGCTAAATGGCTCAAGGTGTTCCCAATCGGAAAGATGTAAATAAAAAGGGCTGCCTCCCAGTCGTGGCTATTAGCTGTATGTCACCAGGCACCTTGCAGCACTGTGTTCCTTCATGTACACAAGAACTCTGCCAGCAAGAGTCCCCCACGGGGTCCTGTACTCCTGGCCGTGAAAGACTCACAACGAGCCCGGCCGGGGTCGCGTCCCAGGCGCTCATGCACCGTTTCCGGGCTTGGAACCTGAGAGCACTGATCTGCTGCTCGTGAAGGGCCATTACCTATAAAGCCTTAACGGAGAGAGTATTTAAACAAAACAATCCATTGTTTCAAAACAAAAACAAAACTATACCTCAAGTGAGTCTGACACCTGGTAGCAATGAGTGCTTCGGCCTGCAGAGGGGGTGCTTGTGCTGAGATCCCAACAGCCACGGTACCCGGTTCCCAGTCTCCAGCAGACAGCTTCCATCTCTGTGTGGGCAGCACACGTAAGCCCATTTCCAAGGCCACTGAGCGGGGTGTATTTTGGGGAAGTCACGTTGCCTGCACCCTGAGTATGCAGCCACTCTCCCCCACCCACGCTCGGCTCCCCTCCTGAGTTAGACCCCAGACTGGGTTGACTGGGGAGGGCACCAGTGTGGCTTCCTGCACACTCAGGTGGTCTTTCTCAGAATAGGAACTGGAACTCTGAAAAGTTGGGAGGAATCTTGAGGCAGCCGTGGGGCCCAAGTTGCCCAGGCATCGCTTTGAAAACAGTGGCAGATAGAACCAGCCACTGTGGTAGGCAATATTGCCCTTGCTTATTCTTTGTCCCCCCTGATTTATTTCTCATAACCTCGTTTTTGGGGGAGGCACCCTCTGCCAACTTTTAGTGTTCAAGAGGATTGTAATGCTGAAAGGGACCGAGCTGTATCATTTTCCAGACAGTTGTTTTGGTATGAATCATTCTTGGAAGAAAAAATATGATTGGTTTTTCTTGAAGAATGAAAGAAGACACAAGATGGTTACTGAATAAAATATTTAAGAACTTTGGAACAAAAAGGATGGGTTGGCCTTAAGCCAAGGACACAGTTTTCTTGTCATTTTTTTCCTGTGATTTGACTTCCTCTGTGTAAACTGTCAACCAGTGACCGTGAAAAATTTATCCCATACCAGCCAGTTTTGGGTAAATGCAAACGTCTTTGTTTTCAGAACCCATGTTTCTGTTGGAGAGTTGCCTTTCCCCAGCTAGCTTGAGAAGTGCCCGTTTGACACAGGAATGTCAGTAAACACCTCGGAGTATTGCTTTGCTGATGTTCCTAGAATTCCAAACACAAAGAAGCCTTCTTTCTCTTCATCGTTTTACTGGTATACCTCGCATCTGGGGCTGTGGCTGCCATCGAAGAACTGAACCCAGCAAGCTGATACTACCCTTTTCTCTTTTTCACGGGACTCACATCCTTCATCTTGAAAAAATCCCATGAACAAGAAGAGCCAGAGCCAACGCACACATTGAAGGATGTCAGTTATTTACCTCGGCGACTCAGCCGAGATGGGTTTATGTTCTCTAACTGGACATTTTAGAGGCTGAGGAATATATCATGTTTTGGCTCCTATCCAGAAGGCAGTATTTCTAGACACATCACATCATCAGGAGATTTCTGTCTCAACAACAGATTACTGTAATGTACTTGGCTTTACTGCTATAATGAATAAGACATGATTAATCTGAGCTATAAAAAGAAATTATAATAAAAACCATAATCTCTTGTATTAGTATAGAGTTTTTCTGTAGTTTTTTTTAACTTGTACACAAGTTTTAAACACACACAACTATTTTACCTATACAAGGACCTTAGAAAAGAGAAAGAGGAAATATCATTACTTAACTATTATTCTTCTACTGGTGAACAAATGAAGAGACAGAGAAACTAAGGGAAGTCACCCAAGTCTCAGTTGATCAGACTGCACTATGGATGATTTTCTGCCTTTGTCTATAACCTGTGTCAAGTTCAGGGACCACTGTACACACCTCTGTCATATTTCCCAGGAAATTCTTGTTCACCACTGTGGCTGGCAGAAGTCCCTGGGCAGGAAGGCATCAATCCAGGAGCCATTTGGTTAAATACTGTCTCAGCCCCTGCAAGTCGAGAGCAAACTGGAGGCCAGCCCTCCCCTGATGTCCCAGGGCCCCTGTCCTTCCCACTGTCTAGAAGAATTCAAGAAGACTGGCATGGAGGTAATTTAGCAGCCTGCTGTGTTCTCAAACAACGGCCCTAAACAATGATTGGCCAATTTCATTCTAATCTTCCCAATTTTGCTCTAATTAAAATCAGGCTGCAGCTTTCAAACAGTTTAATTAAGGCTGATTGGGAGAGATGGGGAGGGGAGCCTCAAGCTTAAAGAAGAGGAAAAGATCAGTGTTTGAGGAGTCTCGCACTGCCCTGTTGGGGCTCAGGGTCTTGGAGGGGCACTGAGAGTGGTGTAGAATCGACATGAAATACAACAGATCCATTGGAATGGAGGACCAGTGAATCGTGAGGCCAGAAGGAACTGAAAAGGGAGCTAAGACCTGTGTTTTCCCAGGTACAGAAACCCCAGCTCTGCCCTGACCTCCCCACCTGCTCCCCACAGAGGAGAAAATGGCGCTGTTCACCACTCTTCACTACCCACCGTGCTTGTCTTCACCAGCACACTGACAGCCCTTGTCATGCTTCTCCCCAGCAAATGCCCATGGGCTTCCCATGACCTGCTGTACTCCTGGAGAATCCCCCCACCCCCCGACTGGCACGGCCTTCCATTATTCTACAAGTTCATTCCTTTTGCAATGAGATAGCCCTTCTGACATTTGGGTGCATTTACTTTTTATGTGTGCCACTCTTCTTTGGACTAAATGTATTTAGTTCTCTCAGTATGGTCTCCCAACCCCTCAGTCCTTAGGTTCAACCTTCTCTGCTTGCAGTCTAGCTGGTCAATGCATTTCTTCTTAAAATGGCATCAAAATCAAACATGATGTAGTAGATGTGTTCTGAGTCACTAGGAATACACTAGGATACGATAGCTGAATATGTACATCATTACCATCATCATTATAACTATCATTATAGTCTCTATCCTGAGCCCCTGTGTTGCCAGGCTTGGGACGGGATACTTTACATATTTTTTAATCGCACCACAATCTTACAAGTGACAGTGTGGTACATTGAATCCTCATTCTCATCTGTGTAGTAGAATGTCCTTTGACATGTGACTTTGCAGTATCACTCGCTAGTATAGATGGAGCTTACTTCCCTTCCACACTGGCATGGGACTTGCTTTATGACTTTGATTTGGACAAAGGAACATGGACAGAAGTGGCAATGTGTCAGTTTGGGGCCAAGACCTCAAGAGGCATTGCATGATTCCCTTCTCTCTCTTGCATCTCGGCACTCACCATGAGAATTCCTTTCCCCAGGTAGCTGCCCTTTCAGCCTGTGCCCCCAGATAAACATCACTGGAGTTGAGACCTAATGGCCCCCTTGCAGAGCCCTTGCTTGAAGTATAGCTAAGCAAGCCAAGCTACAGATGTGTGAGAATAAATGCTTATTGTTTTAAGCTACTGAGTTTTGGGGTTATTTTCATGTGCATAATTGTAGTAGTTAACAGACACACACCACACACTTTAGTACTATTTTATAGCTACGCTAGCTGAAGCTCAGATAATTTAAGTATATTAGTCAAGGACACTTAGTTAAGCAACAGATGAAGCTAATCTATTACAGTAAACTCTTCATTAACTGGAATTCAAGCAACCAGCACTCTCAAGCAACCAGCAAAATAATTTTTTTTTGGTCAACTCCACATATTTTCCAATCCCAGATTTTTTTGTTTTTGTTTTTACAGCTGAGCCGGTTTTTCTGCATCCTATATTTGTGAAGTTAACAGTTTGAACTTAAGTTAGGGCTTTGCATTTCACCTTCTTCTTGCATTCTGCCCCTTGCAGCAGAGTCTGGAAAGGTGTTCTCTACGCTGTTTTTATTTTCCTTCTGGGTTCACAGGTAGACAATTTTCCCAGTTTCCTCTCTATTTCAGTGTAGCCCTGTGGCTGGGTTCTGGCCAGTGGAATGTGAACCCAGGTCTAGACCATAAGACCTCCCAGGAAATCCTTTATCCTCTCTCAGTTCCTTGTCTACCAGGACTCAGAGGAGAATCTGAGGCTCTCAGGGATGGCAGTGTGACTAGGTAGAATGAGTCTTGGTCCGCAATGATTTCATGAAGCAGTCTCCTTTTTAACCCTTCTATAAACGGCACTGGAATGAGACATGAGATAATAGAAACCAAACAAACCAAAGAAAGAACTTTATTAAGTCACTGAGATTAGGGGACTGGTGCAGCAGTTAGCCAGCGTTGACTACCACTACCCTGATCATGTCAATATCATATTCCGGCCTAGCAAAACGGTCTTCACTCTTGATTTTGTTGCCTATCTAGACAAAGGCTCCTTTTGGTTACCTGACATTCTTGTCTATGTGGTCAAACATCTATCTCCTACTTCTTCTCAGCTCAGTCACATTCCCAGATAGGGTCTCTCTTCCTTTTTCTGAGTCAATATGGGAAGCAGTGCTGGCCTTGAGGCTATGGGATATTGCTTCTATGCCATGCTCATACACCTGTCACTGTTAAGGATTTGTTCTGAACTATCTGTAACTGTAAAATCAATGGATAGATTAACTCAGGCTACAGTTAGGGAGAGTGGTGTGTGGATTTTAAGTGATAACTTTGATTAATGTATGGAAATTGCAGTAGAAAGAGCTTGATAGAGTAAGATGGACTTGTCTTTCTTTCCTCTTTATTCACTAATCTTTCTTCATTTTCTCTTCCTCTTCTCAAGATTCCCTACTTTATTGTTTCTCATATATACTCTTGGGAGACCACTCACAAAAAAAGAATAGCATTTATTGTGAAATAAACCAAATTTGTTTTTTAGTTATCACTATTAAAGAAAAATCTTATTATTCTACCCATTCTGCTGATGAGAAAAATGAGGCAAAGGTGCAAAATAACTTGTACAGTTCACACAGAAGTAGTAAAACTGCAGTTCAAACCCACATAGTGTGTGTGAGTCCAGAGTCTGGAGTCTCAACCACTTACTTTCTGGTTCATCTAATTCAGTCCCAGAACATCCTACTCTTCCTAAATCGTTTCATTCTCTTACCATATCCTTATATATGGCAGACATAGTACTGGGAGCTGGAGATATCAGGATGAAACAAGATGGGGTGTTTGCCTGAAGGAGCTCAGAAGCAAGTGAAGAACAAGGAAAGGAAGGAAGGAGGGAAGGCAGGCAGGAGTCAAAAAAGACTTTATAGGCAGGTGACATGAAATGGGTCTTACAGGTAGGTAGGAGCTTGGCTGGCAGAGAAAATGGGAAGAGCTTTGCAGGAAGAAGGAATGGAACATGGAAGGACACATGGGCTCTAGAGGAGCCTTCTGTGTCTGGGCAAATCTGGACACAGTGACCGAGACTGGGACAAATGGTAAGCAGGAAGAAATGATGTGGTATAATTGTGGTGCAGAGAGTCAGTATTCAGTGAACATTTGTGGAACTAGTGAATGGGTGAATTTGAAAGGGACTTCTAGTCTAAAACAAATAATAATGCATTTGGATTTTATTGTTTTGGCACCAAGGGACCAATGGAAGACTTTAGATAGGTTGAATTAGAAAAGAGAGAAAAGTCCAAGTGGTGAACGATGGCACCAGGAGAAGAGAGAAGAGGCTGGATTTGAAAGACAGCTCTGAGATGGAAGCCATACAACTCACATGGCGAACGGGATGGGGAAGAGACAGGAGTCACAGCAGTTACCTGTTGACTGGTCACAGCAGGAAGCACAGCAAAGGGCATAGGAGACTCAATAAGTATGAGGAAACATGGTGAGTGCAGTTCGGGCTATGATTTTACCGCAGAAACTAAGTCAACGTATACAAATCAAGTCAAGTGGGTGGTGGATACAATTCCCTGAGAAGCTAATGAAAAAGTTATTAATTTTTTTCTCCTATATTTAAGTTAAACAAAAATCCTGTATCCTTTCCCCATAAGTCCAGCACTTATTACAGCTTTTCTCGAAGCGCTGATGCTTCAGTTCCAGAGCAGAGCCACCACACTTCCTTACACCAGCGGTTCTCAACCTGTGGGTCATGACCCCTTTGGGGGGTCAAACGACCCTTTCACAGGGGTCACCTAAGACCATCAGAAAACATGTATCAGATGTTTACATTACGATCCATAACAATAGCAAAATGACAGTTATGAAGTAGCAACGAAAATAATTTTATGGGGGTCACCACAGCATGAGGAGTTGTATTAAAGGGTCACAGCATTAAGAAGGTTGAGAACCACTGTCCTAAGGTGTGCCTGTGACCTCGATCCACCACCCCGAACCTTTCAGAACTGCGTAGGATGCAAGGAGTGAAAGAAGTCTGTGGGAAGGGAAATTCCTGATTTAAGAAAGTCCAGAATGGTGAACTGATATTGACCGTGGCAAAATTCTTGAGTGAGCAAGCTCCCTGGGAACCAGAATTGATTCAGGAAAAAAAAAACCATCACAATAAATTTTTTATATTTTCTCTATGAAAAATGATGCAAAAGGGAGAGCTGGGAAAAAGAGGCAAAGACAGCTTGAGGGAGACAATGTGGGAGGAGGGGAGATAAAGAAAAGAACTTGTGGAGGGATGTTATAGAGGCTAACAAGTCTACGAATGAGAGAGAATAGTAACGGTCTTCGAATTATCTAGAGACGTGTTTTGAAGAAGAGGCACTGAAACTTATTCTAGAGAAGAGAAAGCAGAGTCAGAATCGGTAAGTAGAATTACGGGAAGAAAGACTGATTCAATATCAGAAAGATCCTTATAGCGCCTGGGGCTGTTGGATGGAATTGGCTTCAGGGAATCTGTAGGACTGGAGCTGGTCCAGCCGAGGCTGGTTGGGCACCATCTTGGGGATCTGTAGGGTGGTTGCCTGCATTAGGTAGGAAACAGGCACTTTTAAAGTTTCCTTCTAATTCACAGGTTTAAGCGTCAAGCACCATTCGGTTCTGTTTTGTCACACATGTCATTGGGCTTCCTTGTTCACCTAGACACTGTCTTTGCAGCTTTGACCTCTTGTCCCAGGGCATCCACTAAATCTGGGGTTCTCAGATTAATTCTTCTGGGCTGCAGGCACCAAATCGGACACCGCCTTACTGAGTGGTAACGGAAGGCAAAAGAATGTATTATCAGCCTCTCCAGCCATACTCCTTCTTTCAAGTCTCATTTGGGCATGAGTTTCTATTAGTAGATGGCTGAGGCTGACATTCAAGGACTTGCACAGCCTCCCTCTTCTCCACATGGTCTTTGTCAAAGTCACAATTCAGAACACACACACAGAACAGCTGAGTGAGAGGCTGGCTTCCAGGCTAGAGTTTACCTCGGTTACTAGTAAACCAACTGTGGCTTACGTCAAGGGATCATTAGGTGCTTGCATGCTTCTGTGGATCCAGGAGAGCTCACTCCCCAGTGAGTCTTTCTTCCTGTCCCTCCTCCGTCACTAGCATGTCCCCAGGTAAGTCACAGACTCTCCCAGCACGCAAGGACTGTGAGACTTTTCCCAACCACCGGGGTTGGTAATGAAGGCATGGAGCCTTCTGGTTCTGGCTGCCTCATTTTTTTCCCCACCAGGGCCTCCTGCCTGGCCAGTGAAACTTCACATTCTCTGTGACTCATTCTGACATCCAGAGCTTGTTTGTTCTTTCCAGGCAGAGGGGAAAGAAGTGCACACACTTCTGGGCTCAGGGAGAGCCTGGCACAGTGGAAGAACCGGGGAGAATGAAACAGGTGCAAAGGGAGAGCACAGCAGGCAGGTTACTGCATCCTCCCCACATCTTGTCCAGGAGCCTTACCTGCCTGCGCCTATATCTACAAATCCTGAAACTGGGCATCTGGGCTCTGGGTCTCTGTCTCCACTTCATATGATCCCATCGTGGGCTGCACATGTGAAGGGTAGGTGGGAGTGACCCAGGGACTTGTCAATGTAAGAAACTCCAAATGGACAAAGTAGCCCAATAAGCAGAGGTTATTTGCAGCACCAAAGGTTTCTTCTGGCTTTATGAAAATATTTCTTGAAATAGAAGTCATTTCCAAGTAGATATTTGTGTTTATATATCACTAGCTGTATGATCCTAAAATCAGGGCTAACAATTGACTTAACATTGAATTTTGATAAGCCATTGCCAGGCAAAAAATAAGATACTTTATTTGGCAAATGGCATTAAATGTCTCTCCAATAGAGGATTCAATTTATAGAAATTCAATTTACCCCACACCTATAGAAAGAAATACACTGGCAGTGCACAGCTGACACATACAGAATTTGCCGTGGGGGGGATGCTTCCAGAAGACTCATCAGTGAGGGCTCCCCAGAGCCCAAGTGCAGATGGAGCACACTGGTGGAAACAGGGTCTTTGAGTGGGAGGAGCCACCCTCCAACCCCTTGAGGCCTACCTTGTGCATCCCAAAAATCTTCTAGAATGCCAGAAACAAGAGTTGGAGGGGCAGAGAGCACAGGTGGTTACAATTGGAGGCACTGTTTTCCTTGCATGCTCCGAATCCAGCTCAGATTATCTGCTTAACTCAAAAATTTAATAGTTAAGTCGTCTCTTTTATGGGTTGAGTGCTGGTTCTTCCTCTTACTAGTCATGTGACATCTTCTGAATTTCAGTCTTTATTTGTGTGTGTGTGTACAAATAGTATCTTTCTTGTATAAGAATCCACATACACACACACACACACACACACACACACACACGGGCTGCCTGGAAAATATCCAGCCACACAATATGAAAAATAGAGACATTTATGGCTGGATTTTTTTCTGGACTGTGTGTGTGTGTGTGTGTGTGTGTGTGTGTGTGTGTGTATCATTTAGTAAAATGTTTGAATGCATATGATAAGCATTCAAAATACTCATATATTAGCTATTATTAATTATGTTATTAACATTTCATAATATGTCATTAGTATATTCCTTTCTTTCCCTAAGTTAAATAGAACCTTTGGCCAACTTGTTTTTCCTGTCAGAACCATCTGTTTTCTTGGCTCCCTTGCTCCTTTTATCCCCTGGGGAAATTGAGGAGATTGGTGACAGCCTGCTGTCCTGTGGTCCACATTTCAGTGCTGTGTAGAGTTGATGCATCAAGACCCCTGTTCACAAAACGCTCTTGTCTCTTGGATATCTGTGCCCTCCAGTGGGCAGTCCCCATGAGGGTTTCCTCAGCGGGTGGAGCTCCATCTGAGGCCATGAGACCAGTCCACCCACATACCCAGCCATACCTTCTCCTGGTGCTTCATTTAGGATTGGGCCAATCAGTTGATGGACCAGCGGTTGTTATCTTTGAATTTACAGCGCTCGATTGTGAAGATAGAAATCCTTGTCTCAGATTCATGTCTAAACCTTTACCTCCATCCCAGCGTTATGGGAATGACCCTGTTCTCCCCACCCTGTGAGCATACTCACCTGTTTCTAGTCCTAGAGGAGAAGGCAGGTGACTGGCGTGGGGACCACACTCACACACAGCACTCCCCTGCTTTACAAGCCTTGGCCCACCTCCGTGGGTCTTCCCTGAGGGCACAGCTTCTGGAGGCCTGGGCTGCATCTTCATGACAGCTGTGTCCTCAGCACTTGTGGAGTGGCCAGCACGCACAGGTGCTCAATGCACATGTCTGAGCAAATATACACACCACCCAGGGCTACTCACTGTTCTGAGCTGTATGCACTGAAATAGTTTTCTTGTGGGAGATGTGGGACACCCTGAGGTGGGATAAATGTGGCAGAAGCTGAATAAAGAAAAAAAAAATTGAGAATCCCTGACCCAGAAAAAGAAGAAGAAAAGAAAAAAGCCCCACCTGACTAGCCAGTGTCACTGTCTGCCTGCATCTGTGTCATGACAGTTTCTAAATGAAGCCTACTTCACTCCTTTCTACATATACACATCTCTAAGTAGCAATTCATTCATGAATAAAATTAATTATTTTCAAAGCAAAAATTAATCCTCTTTTTCTCTGCTTGATTGACTTGAGATCTGTCTACTAAATCTCATCTGAAAATAAAACCAATTTTGCCTTCCCCGTGGCCATCCTGGATTCTCCCTTCATTTTTTGCACATTTTTATATTTTTCCATTTATTCTTTACAGACCATCTTTGCAATCTTATTTTAAGCCAGGTTGGATAAACCTGGCATAGCCCCAAAAAGACATGGGAAAATTTGGGGCAGGAGTCATTGTGTCCTGAGGACACCTGGGACTGGCATCCTGAGAATTCATTCTGACATGCCATTCGGGGACCAAATCTATCCACCAGTCATTGAGAATGTATTAAATGACTTCCTCTTCGCAGTGTTTGAGATGCTACATTCCCATGTCCTTTCTGGTGGTGTGTTGTCGCTCCAATTGGGCTGCGAAACTCCCAGAAATCCATCAAACCCTGTTTGCCCTGGTAGCCTGCTACAGTACCCAGAATGCTTTGCACAAGGGACACGCTCCATCAATCCCCAGGAGAGAACCAAGTGCATGAACACAAGGTATGGAAAGCTTGCCCTGAATTCAATTTTTTCAGCATAAATGATGCTGGCTTTTCAGTTGAACCAGTTTACAACACCTTAAAGCACTGCTTAAACCATTTTCTCACCAGGGGAATATTCACACTCCCATTTTTCCAAGGTAGAAATGAAAGGAACAGCCTTGGTCCTACCTTCTCCAGACACGCAATTACTTTTACCTCCTTTCACTCACCCCTCATGCAGAGAAATGACATGCCCCTCCAGGTGTTTTTTGAAATTGCACTGTGGAAGAAATCAGTGTCTACGAGAACCTTTTGGCATTTTGGAAGGACAGGATATGGTGGAAATAAACACAGTGGGGCAGAACATGGGGAGAAGGACATGGTCACATGCATGGTGACATTTCCGTCAGACGCATGGGACTGGCTGCTCAGTTCCTAAACCTCGCCTTGGCTCCCGTGCCTTTGGTTACCCTGCTCCTGGGTCTACCACATGATTCCCCAAGCTCTGCACCTGGAGACTTCCCACTCATCCACCTGAGTTTAGCCCGTACGTCACCTTTTATTGCAACTTTCCTTGACCTTTCCTTGCTGAGTGACCTAGGACTTTCTCCAAATGTACTTCTCTGTGTGTTCCACTGGATCAAAAACTATGTCCTCCTTGCCCGTGGTTTATTGCAGGATCTTGTAGAAGCAGAAGCACGGGGTTGGCCCTCAAAAACGCTGACTGAATATTGCTCTTCTTTTAAGTGCTACTTCTATCAGAACATGTTCGCATTCAGTTCTTTGGACATTCCAGGGACCTCACGTAGGTCTGCCTCATGGGTGTGGTGTTTTCCATGTCAGAGATGGGGGTGGGACTCTGTGCAAGGATGAGAATGTGTGAGGCTCATCATCCAGACATTTCTGGACTGAGATTCCCTGGGTGAAGTCCTTGTGCTGGGATTATAGTCGATGTTGCATGTCAGAGGTACTGTACACTTAGCCAGCACGGAACTCTTGATTAAAGCCAATTCTAAACATCTTATTCTGCCCTTCTCCCACTTTTTCATCTCTGTGGACTGAAAAATGGTGCCTTTGACCAGAACTGCAGGCTAATCATTGCCACATTGCCTCTCATTTTGCTCTAATTTGTTTTGCTAGTTTGTGCATCATGCCTTTCTCTCTTTCCATCTCAACAAGCTCCCTCGTTGTCAAAATATAAACCCCGTGAGGGGTTCAGAGATCAACCAGTTTATGCAGGTGACAGTTATTCCTCCAGGAGCGTCCCCCTCCTTCCCCGCCTGTCCCGCTGGCCTGAGGACCACAGCTTCCCTGGTGGTCCCCTGCAGCTGTGTGATAACAGCCTTTCCTTACCCCATAGTGGTAATGATTCACCCAGGCAGACTGAGGTGGCCTTTGGTTGCCGTCTCTCCACATGGATTGTGATCTCTTCATTGGAGATGGTTCCTCTCCCAGGGTTTGCTGTTTATCCAGATCAGTATGTTAGTCCTGAGAGCTGGTTGGGATAAGCTGCTCGGAGCACCTCCTGTGAACGTGTCCACAGTTGCTGTCTGCTTCCTCACCTCCCCGTCTCCTGGGAGGCACCCAACAGGCTGGTTCTAGGCCTCCAGCCTTTTCTGCTTTATATGTTTGTCCCAGCTGCTGGATCTATTCTTATGAGTTCATGTGCCTTGGAGCTAGTAACTTCTAAATTTAACCTCCCTTGATTACGATTCTATTTCCATTGTAACATCTTTCTGTAAATATTCCCACGACCTCAGATGCATCATGGGGCGTGCTGCCTTCTGTCCTCCACCCTGGTTAGACCTACTCTCCTCGTCATCTCCCAAGCACAGAGGGATCAAGACTTGCTGTCATGCTGTGCATCTGGGGCTCCAGGTCATGCTGATGCTTCCAGTCCCCAGACCACCCTTGGAGCAGCGTGGACCACACACTATTTGCTGTCTCTCGATTCCCTCACATGGAAGCTATTGCCCAACGTTATTTTTCATCCTGATGAATTACTAACATGTTGTCTTTTCTAAGGATCGTTGCTTTGGTGCCTGCTGAGTTGTTTGTTTGTTTGTTCGTTTTTTCCTTAACTGCCCTTGTTCGCCCCACCATCCGATTCTTCCCCTATTTTCCCTATTGGATAGTTCCAGGTGCACCTGCTCAAATCATCCCTGCCTACCTTTGGCTCCCCCTCCACCCTCTTGGTTTTCAGTTTTGTTCTACTTTGTTTCTCAAAATTTGCAAACTTTGCCCAGAATATGATCAGAATATAATGTCACTTTTTGTCAATGAAGACGTCTGTTTAATATATGTTTTGGTTTGTTGTTTCCCTCCCAAAAGACTTCTAATGTGTTCCCCAGATCCTTCTTTTCTAAACAAAAACAAAAACAAACAAAAACCCCAGGTGAATAGACGTGGAGATAACATACAGGTCAATAATTTGGAATTATACCTAGCCTTGCTTTCCCCCCAAGCACAGTACTGCTATACTCATTGTTCTGTATGATTTCTAACTTTCTTAATTTTAATTTATTCTTTCTGAGTTTTACATGTTTCATCACAGTGGCTTGGATTTTTTCCAGTCCCATGATTATCTCTCTATTAAAGCCTTAATACAAAAAGAAATAATTTTTTTAAAAAAACGAGACTGCTCATTACTTTGATTTGCAGCAAAGAGAGAATGGAACATTACCACTAGAGTGTTTCGAGAAACCATATTTACATTTGCATCAGCTCAATTTAGATGCCTGATTAGGTTGCGTGTCATGATGAAGATGCACTTACCAGTCAAAGGCTAGTGGCGTGGTCTAGAGCAATGAGCAGGAGACTTCACGTCAGGAGCCCTGAGTGCTATTTCTGGCCGTGACTAGCTACCTCTCTGACCTTGAACAGGACTGTCTCATAGCTTTGGACCCTAATAGCCCCCATCTGTCTCACAGGGCTACTGTGAGAAGTTGATTACCCAAGTGTTTATAATAGTGGAGGCTACAGGGTGAAGGGATGGGGGTTGGGTGTCGCAGATGGAGCTGGAGATGGGATAGCTGCTCTCACAGCTCACACCACTAGCCTGTTAGGAGACTGCATCTGAGAAGTGGGCCGATCGCTCAGATCTGGGTCTGACAGGGCTGTGGACATGCTGAGAGGCTGGTTAATGGAATTTAAAAGCTTGCCAAAAATTGGGTGAGGTAGTCACACCTATCCTGTTCCTCAGGAAAGCTACCAGGAGTACATACATATTGTCTCTCCTCTCATAACGGAGAGTGCCATCCTGAGACTGTTCATTTTGTCCCTGGGACCTGAGAGCTGGCAGTGACTGGCTTCTGTAGCACATCCTAAGGAAGACGGCCTCCGTTGACGGTCCCTGACTGTAGGAGAAAGATCTTTACCTGTGATGACTCTAAAACATGGTGGAAACTATCTGACTCCCTCAGGTGCGCCCGCAAGACGGGTGAGAGGGCGCCCAGAGGAGACTCACTCATTCTTCAGTTGAGTTCCTCTCCCAGCAGATAGACTGAAGGATAAAGGTTACTATGCTCTAGAAAGGAAAGGGAATATTTTTCTCTTTCCTATAAAGGTTGCTGAATGCTAAGGCAGCAGCGGACAGTCGCACAAAGATAGTACCGTGGCTCTCGTCTCATCACCATTCTTGCATTGGCTAAATTTTGTTGAGGAAAATCTAATAATTATAGGTAGTATTTAGTAAGCACTGTTCTAATTGCTTTGTATCAACTAACTCATTTAATTTTCACACTAATTCATTAGGTGAGCTATATTATTGTCCTGATTTTACAAATAAGAAAATTGGGGAACAAAGAAGTTAATAATTTTCCTAACATTATATGGCTAGTAAGCAGCAGGTCCAGGTTTAGAACCCAGGTCACTGGGCTCGAAGCACCTCTGCATGAATACAAACTTGAGATGGAGAGAGCAACAGTCTCCAGGGGCCCATGGTTAGAGAGGCCCAGAGCTATTCTAGAATGGCCAGTCATCTCCTCAAAGTGAGAGCACACGCTGATACCCAAACAAGAATGGCTGGCTGGCCTTTGGAGCTTAATGTTAGAACACTGCTGTGTCGTAGTCACGATCGTTCACACAGCCAGAAGCAAGGAGGGTCTCTCTCCTGTTGCGAGAGCTTCATGGGATCCTGCACCAGTAGGCTGGCCCCCCGGAAAGTCGTGTTCTTCCCCCATCCCACTTTATCGCCTTTCTTTCCTGGATACATTTGATTCTATGTCCTGAACTTTCTTAAAGAATTCGGTCCGAAACCCAGTATTTCACCACAGAACATTTCTACATTCTCTGAAAGCTTTTACTCGCTCTGCCCTTCTGGGTAAAATGCTTCCTGGTCACTGGGGATGACCCTCAAAGTACAAGCACTGCCCAGGAAGTATCCAGCCACATACCCTGAAAAAGAGAGGCATTTATGGCTGGAGTTTTCCCAGACAGCCCTCGTATGTTTTACCACTTTTCTGTGACCTCGTTAGTCAGAGGAAGGCGGGCCTGGAACGTGCCAGAGGGCGTTGCCACTAGAAACAAAAGGGGAAGGAGAAGACCGAATTCCCGTAGGAATAACACAGAGCCCTGCAACAGGTGTCCAGGGATCCACCATTCTGCTTCATAACCAAAGGCAAGACTCCCAGAATGCTCCTGGAGCAGCTGTGCGTGGCCGTCCTGCCCTGGCCCCACCACCGTCACAAATCAGAATGCGCACGCCTGTCAGAATGACCGGTTACTGTTTCCCCAAGTACAGGTTCATGTGCAATAACTGACCCCAGAGAAACAGGGTGGCACAGTGTAAGAGCCTGTCACATTACATGATCAGAAAACCATCACCGACCGATAGAATGGCTGATGGCGCGGACGTGATTGCGGACATTCCCCACGGACCCGTTCGGAGCCGCCGCCCAGGCGCTCAGTGGCTGTCGAGCTTGGAGCTGGGGCCTGGGGAGAAGGAAGATCTACTGGGGGAGAAGGGAGCTGACGGCCCCTTCTAGTTTCTATAGCCCTTTGAAGTGAATGCATGGCGGAGTTGGGACTCCCAGCCTGACATTTCAGGTCCGAAATACTTTGTTTCTGAAAGATTTGGGATAAACTGAATTTGAAGGAAACTGAAATCCTGTTTTCCTGGATGGGAGGAATTCGTTACTTAAACTCATTGAAGGATTCTGTCTCCCTCCTTCCCTCCCTCCCTCTCTCCCTCTCTCTCTCTCTCTCTCCCTCTCCCCCCCCCCCCCCCCCCCCCCCCCCCCCCCCCTCTCCCTCTCTCCCTCCCGGCCCCCTCTCTCTGAGGGGTGGGAATATGAATGCTTTGATAAAGAGAAGCATTGCCCTGAACTTACCTTACAGAAAATTTGCAGGGGGCATATGTCTAGGTTCTTACATACTCCCTGAAAGTCGAGTTAACCTCTTCTGCTCACCTTTCACCTGAGCAGGTGTTAACCCTGCCCCTCCCAGCCTGAGGGGCCTCGCTCTGCCTCGGTGGCGCTGTGTGAATTTTCACTGTGGTCTTTGGTGGGGTGGCAGGGGCCAGAGCCACCAAAGCAGAGAGGAACTGTAGTCTCTCTGGAGACCAGACTGGGCCTAAGCACAGTGGGAGAGACACGGCCTGGGAGGAGAGCGGGCACGCTACTCCTGTGGGCGAGGTTCTGTTTCCATGCACTGTGCACCCGGGAAGGACCGGATCTTTTCCCTTTGTCTGCAGCTGCCTGTGGGCATCGTGGGCCAGCAAAACGGCCTCTATAAATGTCTGCTCTTAACCATTTAGGAATCTTCCAGTGCTCAACACGTTCAAACCTTATCTGTGAGACCCTGTACTAACCTCAACAGATGGCATGGTTATTTCAGAAGTTAAAAAAAAAAAAAAAAAAAAAAACAACCTCTCAGAAATAGGAAAATATCTCCAAATATATTTTAAGAACCCAGACTCTAGAGTCTGATTACTGGGGAGCTAATCCTGGCTCCGCCACTTGCTAGCCATGTGCCCTGCGGCAAGTTTCTGAACTTCTCTGGACCTCAATTTCCTCCTCTGGACAAAAGGGAGATAATTGCTCTTTCAAAATAGAGTTGTTAGGAGGATTAAATGAGTCCGTGTACATAAGGCAAAGTGCTGGCCTTAGCAAAAGGGCCAAGAACTTTATATGTTCATGTGACTAGAAATCCCTGTGCCCAATGGTTAGCAACACTTTCTAGATGCTCCGAGAACAGGTGGGTTTCTGCTTTTGCTTTTCTTGGTGCATTTTCCTATTCTCCTTCGATTTTTACATTAGAAGCTGATTTGTAATTGGAAAACAAATGCCTTTGCTGAAAGAGAAAGGATTTGGGAAAGCCCTAAGGGGTATCTGAAAATGGGACGGGGAGGAGGAAGAGGGTGTGATGACAAGGGGGCAGGGGCGCAGGGGTGAGGGGGAAGTTTGGATTCAGAGCCGCACTGGTGGGGGCCCTGACATGAGGCTTTCCAGGCACCTTCTGCTTTGGCAGTGCCCGTCCAGTAGTGGGGATGATGGGCTGCTTCGGCCCCCGTCACATGGAGCAGGAGGGTCTCACGCTTGACCCTGTGCTAGCTCTGATGCCCCTAGGCGGGGCCTGAGGGGCCGGGAAGGTACAGGCTCTCTGCATGTGCCCGCTGAGGTGGTGGCGGTGACACCGGGGAGGGCAGGCTAGTTCCTGACCCCGCAGGGCTGCCCAGACCTCCGAGGCCGGAGCGGGAGCTACCCTGCCTTCCTTTGCACGTCCAGGGAATTACAAGTCGTGAAAGTGTCCACTCCATTAGTGAAAACCAGGCCCAGGCCTTTGATGCTGACCTCCTGCCGCCGCACCGGCCACATGCTGACTCCGTGCCTCCTGATTTGTCCTCAATTTATAAGCGGCACAGCCTATAAATAGAACCCCTTTTGCTTAGCTCCCCAGGAGGCAGCAGCAGGCCTTCCAGCTTGCAAGTGTGTGTGCTTCTGCCTTCTTTCCTTAAACACCAACACGGCCGCTTACTTGCTGCTTCAGTCTGCGGCGGCCACCCGGCCGGGCCTGCCCAGGCTGCCTCCCGAGGAAAGCCCCCGTCTGGCGCGGGGGTCCCCACTCACCTGTAGATCCTGTACCTGGTGGTGAAACCCTGGCGATACCGCTCCACGAAGTCAGCGTACTCCTGCGCGCGGTGGAAGGGGCCCCGGTCCGTGAGCAGCCAGTCCAGGGCCGGCTGGCCGGCGGCGGGGGCATGCTGCTCGGGGACCGCAGCGGCGGCCGAGGCCGACACAGCCCACACCCAGCCGGGGAGGCCCAGTGCCAGCAGGGCTGCCCATGGGGCTGCCGCCTGCCCCAGCCCTCTACACCGAGTGCCGCGCTGCCACCTCATGCTTCTCCCGGCCGGTTGGTTTCTTCATTCTCTCGCCACGCTCTCCGGCTCCGTGCTGCTCCTCCAGGGCTCCTGGAACTAGACAAGCACACAGGGAGGTGTCAGTGGGACGCCTGGATGTCCCCCCGGGCCCGTGACCGTCCACCCTCACTGCGTGGGGCCCCCTCCAGAGCTCCTTTCTCCTAGCAGCACATCTTCATTCTAGGCCTTGAGCCACGTGCGGACGTGTGTTTCATTTCATTTTGCCACAACCCTGGGGAAGAGACACCCCTGCCATTGCTACACAGATGAGAGGATGAGGTTCAGAGAGATCTAGAAGAAAGTTGCTTAAATTCAAGTAGCTTCTAAGTGAAGAAAGCAGCATTTTGAACTCAGGTGGACCGACTCTTAACCCTCACAGGCTGTCGCTTCCATGTTTCCGTCATTGACTCAACGTCATCCGCTTCGCCTGCCTCTCAGAAATACTTGTGATGCTTCCGCAATAGGCCCGGACACTGTGTGCTGCCTCTAGAAGCTTCATGTAAGGCAAAGAGCAAATTATGGGGTACAGAAGTAGTGATATGCCATCACTGCTATGAAGCTGGGTGAACGCGAGCAAACCACGTTCCTTCTCTGGGTTCAGTTTCCTCTTACCTACAGAGGCTTTGAACGTCTGCCCCTGCTGTTACAGCAGGCCCTGCAAGGTTGCACTTAGGAAATCAAATTGCCCTAGCACTGTCACCCGAGCAGACACACACATGCAAGGATGCCTGTCACAGAGTCTCTCCCCTTACCGTGCTACATGAAAGCTCCATGAGGTCAGGGATGTGTCCTTCTATCCTAGCTCCTGAGGGCATGCAGCAGGCCTTCAGAGATCCTTCTTGAAGGAGTGAATGAGTACATGCCCTGTCTTCTCTGCATAGAAGGGAAGGTGCCCAGAAAGGCGATCTTGGCCTTCAGAACTCTCGGCTTTCTCATGATTTATCACAGGCCTTTGATTTCCAGTGACTACACTTGCTCTAAGGACAACTAGGCACCTTTATAAACCTCTGGGCAGATGCAGGGGCTGACTCAGTGCTGTGGGGGTTCTTACACTTGTCTTCATGTCTTCCGTCTTTAATTTCTAGCACATGTTGTCAGAGTTGCCCATTTCCCCTCATAAGCATCATGTCAGTATGCTAGAATGACTTCCAACCCCTGGCACCTGCAATTTGTGGCTTTGAAGACTTCCTCTGGCCTCCAAATCCCAGAGATGGGCTCTCTGGGGATGATGTAAGGGGTGGTAATTCCCTGGCAAAGTGAGCTTCAGCATTTGGTTCATACCCCCAGCACACTCTGGGATGGCCCCGGTTCAACAAAACCACCAGACGTCCCTTGGACCAATGCAGTCACTGAAGGGGCTACCAAGAGGCTGGAGCCAAGTATTCACCATGGACACTCCCTCCCAGAGCCTGGCCTGAGTCAGAGAGGTCCGAGACTCCGCATTTGTACAGGATGCTCTCAAAAGTACGGAGAGACAGGAGCACGAGTCCCTGAACCTTCAGTCAGTCTTGCACTCCAGTGTGTATTGTACACCTACTACGTGTCTTACAAGCTGCCCCAGTTAACTCTCACACTGAGTTTGTCATCTAGGCGTTTTTAGTATAAGTTTACATTTCACTGGGGCTCAGAGGAGTTTAGCCTGGAAGACGCAGAGGTAGAACGTGAACCCAGACCTGGCTCCCTAAGAGCTCCCATTGCCACAAAACGCTGTCCTGCCTAAGAGTGAGAATGGACAGCAAAGCAGACCTTCGCTTGAGGGACTGGTTAAGAGGGACTGAAAGAATAATGAGCCAACACCTGCCCCTGCTGGATCTTAGATTATGATATTCCAATAATTAAAATATGTGATACTAGCACACAAATTGAATGGGCAGATCAATGATGTAGAACAGATAGTTCAAAATTAGAGCTTATTATCCATAAGAACTTACTATATATTTTTAAAAAGCATTACACACCAATGGAATAGGGGGTGGAATAATTTATATATCTTATTGGGGAATTAGTTCTAGATGGATTTACAAATTGAAATCTAAAAAAGTAAAACTGCAGAAGGAAGAAAACTCCTGAAGTGTTTTAGATGAGCATGCATCACTTGTAAGTTAGGGGAAAATGATGTAAACTGAAAGGAAGGAGGGACCAGCTTTGCACAGGGGACAGGAGAGGCATTTTTTACAGGACGTAATCTGATGAGGATGCTCCATTCACACATTCATTGATGGAGAAACACAAATCGATGACTAACTGCCAGGCACGGTGCTAAGCATTGACAATACAGCAGTGAGTGCTCGGTACGTCATCTGGAACTCTACTGTTAGTGACGAATTCCTCTTATAAAATATTGTTCTGTTCTTAAAGGCATGTTTACGGAGGGGAGGGAGACATGTTTATTTCAGAGGCGGGGGCTGCTTGGCACGGCAGGTCACGGCAGCAAACACGGTAAGGTGGGTACGCAGTGACGTGCAACCCCCTCCCCATGAGTGTGGACGGGACCTGTGGGCATGGCGGGCTCCCACTCCCATGACCAGGTCACTAAGAGCTGACTTGGAGTTAATCCAACAGGATAGTATCCTGGGTGGGTCTAACCTAATCAAGTGAACCTTTAAAAGTAGATGATGTGTCAGCGAGCTAAGTGCCTGCTGGCCTAGAGGAAAGCAAATAGCTCTTCTCTGAGTGGCCTGGGGACCACATGGCAAAGGATTTTCAGTGGCCTCTAGGAGCCGAGAGCAATTCCCAGTCAATTGTGAGTAAGAACATGAGAATTTCAGTCATACGACCCCAAGAAAATGAATTCTGCCAACACCCACGTGATCCCAGACAAGAACCTTGACCCCCAGATGAGAACTATTCCCTCTGCTGATTTCAGTCTGGTAGGACCCGGAGCAGAGGACTCCGGGATCCCACACTGGGCCCAGACCCACAGAAACTGCAAGATAGCACACTTGTTTGTTGTTTTATGCCACTTAGTTTGTGGTCATTTGTTATACAGAAATAGAAAAATAATGGACACATAAGAAAAGACAAGATGGCCCTCCCTCACTCTGTCCGAGGCCTGGCCAGGGTTCCTCTGCTCCCCAAGAAACCTCACTGTTATTCTCGGCGTGAGAAGAAGCCAGCATGGCAGTTCCATGAGCAGAGTGATAATGCTGGTCATCTCCCCTCAGTGTGATAGTTCCCACACCCCCGGCCTGCATGATGGACCCTCTGGGTCAGAGGCCAAGTCTCTGTTTTTGTAATTTCAACACACATGTAGCTGGTCCTCAAAAATATGTGATGCATCAACTGCATGCATTTCATCGAAGGATGATGGGGAGCCAGTGACCCACGTGGCCTTGGTCCAGCCACGGTGCCTCCTGGTGCCCTGTGCTGTAATACAGGGGTGGTGGCCGCCACCTCACCTATGAAACAAGGGTTTTCCAAGGACAGGTGAGAGCACGTGTGAACAGCTGTGTGCACTTTGCGAGAAGGGAGTTAAATTAAGTCAACGTATGCCTCTTGTCATTCTTTGTTGTGGTGATGCTTTTTCCCAACTCACATTGTGCTGGAAGCTGCCTGGTCAGGGGACGATTGGCTTTAGAATCAAATGGTTTTGATTGCCGGGCCAAGTCTGCTGAGCACAGCAAGAAAGCCTGGATTCAGTGCTGACTGCTCCCCGGAAAAACCTGGCCTTGAGGCACACGGTTTCCGCTTCGTTGGCTTTTCCTCAGGATCTCAAGGCATTTTGACTAAAAGCAAAAAACAAAAACAAACAAACAAACAAAAAACCCTCTTTTTAAGAAAGGGAAGTTTTAAACAGGTTTCAAAACTTTCTTGTTTAAAGACAGCGCTAGCATGTGTTCGTTGGTCTTTATGGAAAAGAAAAAATAATTCCTGCATGGACAGTTGTGTAAAAATTCGGCTCCTGAAGGGGGACGGCTTTTGGCCATTTCCTGTTTATGCTCCACAGACAACAGAACTAGGAATTTTACAAGAGCGACCTGTCAAGCAAGGTTTAACTCGCTCAAGTCTCATGACTGCTGGTGGGATCACTAATATTCCACAGGTTAGAATAATTAGCACCTTGGTGACGGAGGTGTCCTTTCTCTCGGACTCTGTGTTACATGTGAGTAGCTTGGTGATGGGGAAGTGAGCTCCTTGACAAAAATTTTATAAATTAACTTATGAAAGCCAAATAATTTCATTTACTTAAACCATACTTAACCCTGTGGAAGTCACTTTAAAAAACATAGTATAGGTCGTGTGTATACAAGAGATGCATCCACTACTACTCGTATGTGCTGAAATGCAAATAAACAACTAAATAAATAAATTAAATAAAAACACTGCAAATATAAAATACATGATTTTTTATTTACTTTCTGTTACAGTCTAGAAATTACTAATTTTTTTATATTTCAGCATATACTAGTAATGAATGTATCTCTTGATACCCATTACCCACACTGTAATTTTTTTGATGGAGACCTCCGTAGGTTTAAGACAGAGTTTTATATTTACCCAAATATTAAATTAGCTTCAGACCAAAGGCGCAAGAGAAAGAAGTCGTGGGTTGCCTCAGAACATGAGACAAATCTGTTCAGGAAACCACGAATTAAACGGGTAGAGAAAATCAGGTACAGACGAAGTCACATGAGAAGTAGCCAGTGCAGTCTTCAAAATGGGAGAGCTTGGGGAGTTCCCTGGTGGTGTAGTGGCTTAAGGCTTCAGCGCTGGTGCTGTCTAGTGCTGCGGCCTGGGTTCGATTCCCAGCCAGGGAGCTACCCACATACCAAAAAGCCAAAAAAAAAAAAAAAAAAAAAAAAAAAGGGAGAGCTTGTAAGGATCCTGTCTCCACGGCTCTGAGACTGTCACCCAGCTGAGGATATCTGGGACTCTTCTGTGTCCTGTTGCACTCCATCTGCATTTATGCTAGATGTGTCAGTAGACGGAGGCATCAGCTGCTCATCTACTAAATCTTGGCAAGAGAAATAGAAGTAGAGTTTCCGGGTACATGTTAGAGGAGTTAAAGATATGGCTAAGCTATTGTTAGAGATCAGAGGAAAAGGATAAATAGGTGTGAAATTATTATTATAATTAACAAAATCGTCAATGCTGTTAACAATTATCATTGACAAACACCAGCATAAATCATTTGCTATGTGTCTGAAGTTCCTGCCTATGGATAATAAAGCATGGATAATAAAATCACACCTGGTCTTCATCTCCCAGGTTATGTGTTCCCCTTTTAACAGATGGCAATACTAACCCTAGGAATGGATACGTGAATGACACAAGGTCATGTACGCCAGTGGTCTACCCTCTAGATCCTACAGTATTTACACCTCAGTGCACCGCTGACATGATTTACAGATACAAAAGCATGCAGGCGTTGCCACTTACAAGGTGGCACCTGGGGAGCAAATCACGTCCCTCTGGGAGCCTCTCTTTGGTCATCAGTAAAATGAATTGAGAGGTAAGATGATCTGTGTGGTCCTTCCCAATGCCAAAATTCCATAATTCTATGCAAATATAAGGGGCACAGATGTAACGGGAGAGGCATTAAGATTTTGGTCTTTTGCGGGGAGGAAGCTCTGTTTCAGAAAGAATGAAGGATCAGAGAAATGAAGTATAAAGCAGAAATTCCTGCCTGTTGGAGCAGTGACATTTAATAAAATGATTAGGCAGTGACATTAAATAAGTTCTCAAGCCATTTGAGTGGTTAATTGGCCAACTCTATTACGGAGATGACTTCCTGAGTAAATCTGGGGGTGATGGTGGTCAAACCTCAGAGAACGTGTTAGTTTTTTCTAGTCATCCATAACAATTTGATGCAAACCCTCCTGTGATGACTAGAAAGGGAAGGTGGACAGGAGAAATGACAAGACATTCTGGGGTAGAGAGATTCCCACAGGGGAAGGTGGGTGCTGTCAGGTTAATGCCATCATCCTGCCCTCTTACTGGGATGACGTGCTAGCCCCGATAGAGACAAACCATGCGGTTTTCACCCCTACAACGTGCCCCCGGTTGCACTTCAGAGAGCATCAGCAGGGCCCGTGATTCCCCATGTGAGCCCAGGCAGATGCGACACCCTGACTGCCACTGTCCTCTGCAGGCTCTGTCATATGACCTTCAGTTCCACCCCCAGAACCGGCATGAAACTGGCAGGCGACACCTGATGCGTTTCCCCGCTGCTAGTCAGGAAACGACTTAAAACAGTTGAGGCACACGGGTATTTCCCTCGCGTAGAAGTAGGTTAACACTATTCATGGTCATTTGAACAAAGGTAGGGGCTAATCACAATTACTGTTTCCTAAATGTCCTTACATTCATCTGAGACATTTAAGAGGAGAAGCTGGCGCAGGTGGAGGGACTGGCTGCAGGCCACTCCACAAGGAAGCGGAAAGGAAACTCGAAGAGTCTGACTCCAAGACCCATCACCGAGTTCTCCTCAGCCTCCCTCTGTCCATCAGTCTGCCAGGTCTTAAGCAATTTCTGTGCACAGGAACCATACTCAACAATGGCAGTAAACCTGGTGAACGAGACGGACCCAGCACTTGCCCTCGTGGAACAGAACAAACACAGGATTTGAGGGTCTTGTAATGAGCTTCAAAGAATAATATATATGTTCTCTCCCTCCCTCCCTCCCTCTCTCTTTGTCTCTCTGTCACACACACACACA